>CADCXT010002383.1:0-70508 GCA_902806775.1 Microtus agrestis | reverse complement strand
GAAGGAGGGGAGTGAGTTCTAACGTTGATGGGTAACTAGGCAATTATGAAATATGTTTCAGAGGTGATTACAGTGAAAGTCACTAACTACAGAAAAATTGGTGTCTTTAGCAATTCGTCAGAAAAGGGACTGCTAGTAATACCAGAAGGTTAATAAATTAGAATTAATTGATTCTTAGGCTGGGAACCTAGAAGATAGCAGAAAATTCTTTACACTCTCTCAGGGTAAAACTTAGATACAGACTGTCATACTTTACAACCTCCATTATCAGAGCTCAATAGTCAAACCAGGTGTTTGCACAGTGTTCACTGTTTATCCTGGTGAACTTTAAGACAATTCTGAAGCCATTTCTGACAACTCTCAGTACTTCCCCTCCTCCCCGGGAACCAAGGATGTAACAGCTATGCATGCATGTACTGAGATGTTGGGAACTTTCCATCTCCCTGAATAGGGGCAAGATAACCCTTAGGTCTTGACTCAGTTACTGATGTTTTGACCTAGTCCCTGGGAAGGGGCAAAGTGACCCTCAGAAGTTTCCCTTTACCTCATCTGATCTGGCAACCACTCTCCAGCCAATTATTGGTAATAGCCTTTTTGAATAAGCCAATCATAATAGTTAAAGAACAACCCCCAGACACCCCTTCCTTCTGTGGTTTTTCCCTTTAAAAATAGCCTGTACCAGACATTCAGGGTCTTCTAGCCTCCCAACTACTGGAAGACCCTGTCATGACAGAATTAATAAAAATCCTCATGCTTTTACATCAGCTGTGATATGAGAGATGGTCTCTTGGGGTGACGCCTCCTCCTCAGGTACCTCAACACTGGTACCTCCAGGCAGTGTATACTGAAGCTGCATGCCTCCCCTTTAATATACCACTTCCCCATAACAGAGACAGTGCCTAACCTGGAGGTCATGTATCTCTGTCTCCTAAAGGTTAACTCAGTTCATATATGCCATTCAACAAGGATGGCCAGGACGCTACTCTCAGTTTGCTGAGAGAAGCTCTGGCCTTGTAAGTAGAACATCCAGCTGTAAAATGAAATGACCTAAGCCGATGGAGGCTTCCCAAACATTCGAGAAAATAGCTCACTGTGAATGATTGATCCTTGATCTGATGAGAAAGCTACTGATAGTCTGTTCTCATTCTCATAGACTTATAACTTTATATTTCTTTATTTCTACATTTTTATTTCTGGAGTCCCCATTTTTATTTTCTTATACTTGGACTTTTCAGGTTCCAGACTTTCAATTGGAATTAGTACAGACCATCTTTACAAAATTGACATTGATGTTGTGCAAAGCCTCAGAATTCCTCTTCTTTGCTGAAGGAGATGCAGTGATACCATCAGTCTGGTCCTTGTTTGAGACACTTACTAAGTAGTCTTCACTTTCCAAGGGATTCGGGTCACAGCCATTGTTAGGGTCCTAGAAAATTCCCACAAAAAACCACATCCATGTAAGCAATCAGCAAGAGCATTTATTATCTCTAGAGTAAGAGTTACAGCATGCCTGTGGCCATGCAGCTGACACAAAAACTAATTGACCACCTCAAGAGTAGCTTGCAGGCTCCTTTTATACACAGCTAAAGGAATTCTAGAAGTAGTTAGGTCATCCTGTCTAGGATTGGCTTATGTGTGTCACAATCATTATTAGTACATTGCTAATTGGCTAAAGCTATCAGGGCCTGTCTAGGGTTCTATTTTTCCATTTTTGGGAAAGCCTGGACAAGTCCCAGGCTCTGTCCTTATGTGATTATTGCCTTGAGATACTGTGGGGGCTAGGTCAAGCCTGGTATGGTCTATCTCCTTGTCCTTATTGTTGGGGGCATTGGTGATTGATTGCCCTTTGTTCATGGCTTGTTCAGAAACTCTCTGTCCAGTTTCAAGAGGCAGGAACTGAGCTCTAGTTCTAAACTGATTTATTACGAGCCTGTCAGGTTATTTCTCTGACCTTCTCATTCTCCCCTTGAGTAGTGCATCGTCTCAAATCTTGAAGATGTTTGCTTACAGATTTGCATTGTTATTTTAAAACCATCAGTAAGACCATAGAGATACATTCTTTGATAAACCTGACCAAGGCATTATTATATATTGTCCACTGGTTAGAGCCAACAGTAAGAGGATTAAGGGCCCAGCTAGGGTTGGTAGGATGGTAGTTAACCGTGGTGAACTGCTAAATGGGGATTCATAGCATCCTTTATTTTGTTGTCTTTCTCATTGTCTGTCTTGCAGTCATTTTCTAAGTAGGGCTATGAAGTCTGTACTAACTCTAGAATGGTTAACATAAAAACAGCATTGGTCTCCTAAGGCTTTGCATAGGCCCACTTGTTGAAGGAACAATAGGTCAAGGCTCCTTCTGTTTTGGAGAAGAACTTGAGCTAGAGAAGAGAGATATTCTTCTAAATGTGTAACAGACTTCTTTTCTAGGGGAGTGACAGCTACATCTTTTGCCATTTTCAAGGCCCTATAGTTCTGACTCTTGTAATATCAAGGCCAAAGCTCTAGTACCTATGGCCCCAGCTAGGCAGATGCCTCGGAAGGTGGGTATCAAGGTAGTTGTGATGACTTCTCATATTTTCTGTTCTGGTGATATTTCTAATTGGTAAAAGATTTTATTATCAGGATAGACTGTAATGATCTGTCCTGTCCCTTTAAGAGACAAGCCACACCCCACTCTCTCCCCCATCTGCTGAGGCAAGCTGATCTTCAGCTTCCAGCCTGAGTTCTTTCCTTTTCCATCTCCCTCTCGAAGAGGCACCTTCTACTCTTCCCACTTCTCCCCTTCCTCCTTCTGGGTAATGTAGCTCAGAGGGCTTTGTCTGGGTCCTCTCATGCCTTCAGAACCAGGCTGGGTGTGGGGATAACCAGGACTTTTATGCTGTATTCAATGAGGAATAAGGAAGCATGGTTTATTACTCCCGAAGAAGCACTTGAGACTAGGCTGTTACCTGGGGAGTGATTTGGATGCTGTGTAAAAATGCAAACAGCCTGAGGCCTCCACAGGAGCAAGAACTCAGACTGGATTTGGGAGGGAAATCAGAACTTGTGATTCAGCTGGCCCAAGATTAATCTCCGGCTTCCTACTGCCTGATTTTGAGAGCAGTTACAGTCTTGCTAGGGGCAGACTAAACTTCAGTAAAAGACTTTGTAGTAGATAGAGCTTGGAAAAACAAAAGGCATAAAACAAACAAACAAACAAAACCCTAACAACCAGAATTTCTAGAGAATGAAGAGGAAATTTCAGAAAGAGAAGGCCTGCTGATATCCAGGAAAACAGAACTCTGTGTGAACTGAGAACTCACTAAGCCTTATCCTTCATGCCCAGGCTGCTTGCCATCTGAGCCAGTATAATCACATACACCCTCTGCTGTAGCAGAAGCCTTCTACTTCTGGCTTAAGCAGGAGTTGGTAGGTACCTGCCAACTCAATCAGTCTTGACCTGGAATGGGCCCCCAGAGCCCTTTTATCTACCCAGTACTTGCCAGGTCTTACCATGGTTCTTCTATTGAGATCTCCTGATTGGCAGTGTCCCATCTGACATGAGTCCTCCTCTAGGATTGCCTTAATCTGGAGTTTCCCCTCCTGGAACCTTTATCCCAAATTCTCTCTAAGCCCCATTGCATGTGGAAAGAAGTGTTCACTGATTTGGGCAAGTGTGAGTGAAAAAATTATGTTTTCAGCTTTAATTTAGTGTGCCAAAGAGATCCATGGAACAAAAATGCCTCTAACCCTTGCCCAAGGCCAGATACTTCCTGAAATGCTGGAAGCTATTGTGTATGGGAGGTAACAATTCATGTGGTGTCAATCCCCACACACGTTGTTTGACCCAGCAGCACCAGATGTGCTTTATCATGTGTGGGCTGGAGGTATGTAGGCAACACATGCTTGCCCATGATCAGACGTGATGGGAAATATGGTGACCTTATGGGGTGGTCTTTTTAAGCCCCTGTAATACATGACTCATTGCCATTTTCTGGGAACAGGAAAGTACATGGCCAGAGCCCATCATCTTGGCCCATATTAAGTTAAAGCTTGTAGTGAGGAGGCGAGCAGGCCTGCTTTTTGTCCCGCCCACCTCCCGCATGGCTAACTTTACACCAGAAATAACAACACACTAATTGTATTCATTTAAACACTGCCTGGCCCATTAGCTCTAGCCTCTTACTGGCTGACTCTCACATCTTGCTTTAACCCATATCTAGTAATCTGTGTAACACCACGAGGTGGTGGCTTACTGGGAAGATTCTAACCTATGTCCATCTTGGGCCAGAGCTTCATGGCGACAGCCTCATTGCCTTCTTCCCAGCATTCTGTTCTGTCTACTCTGCCCACCTATGTTCTGACCTATCAGGCCAAGCAATTTTCTTTATTAATTAATGAAAGTAACACATAGACAAAAGACCCACCTACATCAAAAGCTTGCTTCAAATGTTGCTCAAAACTATGGTGGTGTCTTATTCTCTTCTGGGTGGACTACCACAAGGCCAGAGTATTCTAGATTCCTGTGTCAACAATCCTGCAAATAGTGCAGACAGAAACTGGGATATGAGGTGTTCAGGGAAGGGGTGGCCCTTTCATGGAATCCTCCCAGAGCTGCCTTGGGGAAATAGTAGGTGGGGCTGAATCCTGTCCCATCTACATCTCGCACCCCACAGGAGTGACACCTGATAGGCTGGAGGGGAATTCTGAAGCTCCACCTGAGGTTCTAGGAGTGCCAGGCCTAGCCACGGGATGACACAGTGATGGCTTCTGTCTCTCCCTAGGGCCACTCCTCAGGGTCTCCAAGTACGGGCCCTAACTAGTGACATGTGCACTTGATTCCCATGAACACATTAGCTCTGAGATGGTTTCGCAGAGTCTTGCGCTGCCAAGAGCCTGTATAGAAATGGTTTGGTTAATTTTGATTGGTGTTTATTGGAGAAATAAAAACGTTGTCCCTAAGCTCTCACGCTACACCATTATCAGAGTGACACATGGTAAATTCAGGCTATGCCTGACAAATGACCTCAGCTGGTAAGGACCAAACTTCCAATTCTTGATTCTTGCAGGCAAGGTTGAAATATACCACTGTTGCCACGATAGGTGGACCTGGAAGCTACCATGAGTACCCAAGGCCCTTCATTCAGCATGGGTCCACACTTCTTGGGGTGAGCATCCTTTAGGAGACTCATGGATGAGGGAGCTATAGGCTGTTGATAAAAGTTTAGGGAACCCAGTGGGTTTCCTTTCTCTTTGGAGCGAGCTGTGAGGATTCAAGAGGACCCTAATATAGGAGATGGTAACTATCACCTCAGAAGAGACTGGGGTGTATGAAGTAGGGTTTCAGGGTATTTTCTATTGGTCTCACATGAAACACTCCTTCAACCCCATTTCTTCTCTTAAAATTTCATTGTATTTTAAAAACTGTTTAATCCTTTGAAGTGTTTTAAATCACAATCCGGTGAGAACTATGTGGTTGGGAGAGATTCTAGGTCACCCCACAAGACTTCAGAGTGAAGGACACAGGATTTGACTTATAGTGAGATCAGCTCTCCCGAGTGCTCACAAACCCAATGTTGGATTCCAGGAAGAAACATAGGCTTTTCCAGGAGGTATGGATTTATAATAACTCCCTGACAATTTGAACCAAGAATCTCTGTATAGGTCAAAAAATCATTTATGCTCCTGAATTGTCAAATATTAAGTTAATGTCATAACTTAGAACTTCTATTGTCAGTCCCAAGTGCTTCCACAGCTGTTGAAAAGGATTTTTGGTTCCCATCAATGGTAGTAAAATCCAGGAGCCTGCTACTTGTAATAACCACTAGGGGGTGGTATAGAGCTTGCTGGCGCCCACTCAGTCCAGAAAGTGGCTGCTGCCCTCTGATAGTGATGATGACCGAGTGGTTAGGACAGTGATGATGGTTCAGTGGTTAGGATAGTGATGATGGCTCAGCAGTTAGGATAGTGATGATGGCTCAGTGGTCAGGACAGTGAAGATTTCTCAGTGGTTAGGACAGTGATGATGGATCACTTGTTAGGACAGAGATGATGGATCTCTTGTTAGGAACACTGACTGCTCTCCCATAGGCCTGAGTTCAATACCCAGTACCCACAAGGCAGCTCACAAATGACTATAACTCCAATTCCAATGGATCTGACACATTTATACAGACATAAGTGCTGGCAAAACACCAACACCAATGCACAGAAATGAAAAAGGTAAATATAATAATAATGAAAAAAGAGGAAGGGGAAAAGGGAGTTCGCCAGCTCCTTCCTTGCTGTGTGCTGTGCACATGACCAGCCTCTGTGGCACGGGATGTAAAGGAAAGGCAGCTGTGATGTCAATGGGCTGCAGAGTCTCTGGGTCTAACATCTGTACCCAGGACACAGGGAATCCCTGTCCTTGTCCTTGTCCATTTGATGACACAGAAGCTGAACTGAAGGGCTATGGGAGTGACATGAGGCCCTGGACCAGCATCCCACCTCCTCCTGGGCATTATCAGTACCCTGGGCTACTTGAACGCTGTTTCTCATGGATGGTCCTCAGATCTTCAGGAGATGGCAGGTGGACCTCCTGTGTGCCCCTGTTCTTGACTTTCTCCTTCACTGCCTTGGGAGCTCTTCCCCTTCACACTTCCACCTAGAACTATTCATATTTCTTCCTCTATCTCCCCAGCATCTCACACAGTTCAAAGCCTATGACATCCAAAGCTTCACATTGCTTACCTTACTCTGGGAGGTTCTAGGCAGAGGTCTCCCTGTTAAGGGAATTGGCTCAGTCTCAACACGGCCTCTAAGAGCTCAGATGTTCCTACCCAGTGCCGACCGGGCCTTGAGAATAATTGCATAATGATGATGGAATTGCCCAGGACTTCCTTTTGGGGAATATTCTTTTTAAGTGTGTGACTTCTGTTTCTGCTGCATTTGTTTAACTCTGTGAAGTTGTGTTACTGTGCCTGTTTAAAGCACCTGATTGTCCTAATAAAGAGCTGAATGGCCAATAGCAAGACAGGATCAAGGATAGGAAGGGCTGGCAGACAGAGGGTTTAATAGGAGGAGAAAGAAGAGGAAAGGAAGGGGAAAGGGGGGAGAGGAGGACAGCAGGGGCTAGACACCCAGCCCCATAGGCAGCCACGGAGTAAGAAGAAAAGTAAGATAAAAAGAAGAGATCAGGAAAAGCCCAGAGACAAAAGGTAGATGGGACAAATTAAGTTAAAACTGAAAAGCAACAAACCAAGCCAAGGATGAGCATCTATAACTAAGAATAAGCCTCCATGTGTGATTGATTTGGGAGCTAGCTGGCATACCTCTCAAAGAGCCAAAAGAGTAAAAGAACATCACAGTACAGCTTCCGGCCTCTCCTAACCTGGTTTTCTGGTAGAAATGAACTTGAGGAAAGAGGCAGGCTAAGGCTTAAACATGTTTAGGGCCTCATAGTCCCAAGTTTATCATTTTATCCAACCTTGGTCCTAGACTACCTGACAGATAGGCAACATGAAGAGACAGGATGAGGATCAAAAAACTGTCTGGGGCTAGAAATGGCTCAGCTGTTGAGAGCTTCCAGCTTTTGCAGAGGACCAGGGTCTGGTTCTCAGCACCTACATCTGGTGGCACAGCCGCCTCTGCCTCCAGCTCCAGGGATCCCACATGGTCTTCTTACATCATTATCCACATGCACTCCTGTGTGCATGCCCCATACAGAAACACACATGCATTATTTAAAATCAAATAAAGTCATTTAAAAAAGTTTTATTCCTAATCTAAGTAGAATTGGAGACCTGGATAAAATGTAAGACAGTGAAAGGAGCCATGAAATCTGACCTCAGGCCTGGCCTCAGGCTGCTGCTGTCAGTCAGCCCCGCACCTGCTTGTCCCTGTGCAATTGAGCTAAGGATGAGAACAGAACCCTGGCCTGCACAGGCAAGAAGACTGCTGGAGACCTGACAGGACACAGGCTCACCCTGTCCCCTGGTTCCTCAGTGAGAGTCTTTCAGAGGGAGCAACAGAGAGGAACCTTGTGTATCCTGGTGATCCCGCAGGGGCTTCCTGGAACGACTGCCTGGAGGTGTCTGCCCATCTCTCTCCAGGTCCACATCTCAGAAGGGTGGACAAGTTCTTTATCCTTATGCCCTGGTGGCCACTGTGGCAGTTTTCTCCCACCCTTGAGTTCTAGGTGGGATGACAACTCCTCAGTCAGTGCTCTGATGAAGAGTGTCTGTCAAGCTGAGGAATCTCCCCCTATAGTTCCATTTCGATTGAGGTCTGAGGGAAAGCTTCTCTTTGTCAGGATCCAGCTCTGGATTCTGCTGCTAACCTGAGAGATAACTTGAAAGTGTTTGGCCATCCTTCCCCATCTCTCTCCAACACAAATACTCTTCTGCTTAAGCCAATTTAGCCAGGAATGAGACAAGAAAGGGATCACAGCCAACTCTTGGTAAATCTTCTCCCTAGACACAGGGGTGACTGAGAACAGTTGGTATTTGAGGAGAATTTTGTTGTTGTTGCTTTTGGGTTGCTGTGTTTTTCCATCTTTGCATAACTAAGGCACTCCTGGGAACTGGCCCTGCGCGTCCCTGCTGTGCCCCTTTGCAATCCACTAATCCTTTGGCTTCCCCTTTCTCCCCCTCCTGCCACCACATTGCAGGAAAGAAGAAAGAGACTGTATTTCAGAGCAGAGCATTTAAGATTAGAGAAATACTTTCGGTTTTCTTTTCCTCATTTGGGCGGAGCTCTCTCTTCTGAGTTAGAGTTCAGGCTGACTTCCTTCTCTCAGCTGTGGGTCACAACTCAGGGTCTGAAAACCTGTGAAGAGACCAAGGATCAGAGCTCAACCTCCCATGACCCTGGCAGGAGTTGAGAGACAGAAGGTGGCAGCTTCAGCAACAGGTGAGTCTTTCTCCCTCTGTAACTTTGCCCTCTGACAGCTTGGGCGATTTCATGTCTTGATTAAGTAGCTGAAGCTTCAGTCAGTCCAAAGCCCTGGACGTGAAGAAGTTCTGCACTGTAGTTAGAGAGGAGAGACAAAAGAGAGGAAGAGGGGAGAAAGAGATGGAGACGGAGAGACAGTCAGAGAGTGACAGAGACACACAGAGAGAGACAGAATCAGAGACAGAGAGAGACAGAGAGAACACTCGGAGTTTTTAAAACTGAGTAAGATATCTGCTAACGAGGCCAGCTTGCCATCACCCACAGTCATAACGTTCTTGTGTGCAGCACTGTCAGCTGTCAGGAGACTCTGGTCACAGCTGTGAGGCACTCCTGGCGACCTCTGTGACATGACTCTGTTGTTATCTCATGAAATCTGAGTGTTTTCACTCCCTCTGCCTCTCTCTGCTTTCACTAACCTCAGGGAGAAAATTCAAATAGCAGAGTCTCAGAGTCAGCAACTGGGTCCCCTCTGTCCTGGTCTCCTACCTGTCTGGCAGGACTTGTCACCTAGGAAGCTGTCCCAGGCTCACTCCTGGTCTGAGCTCTCACTGTCAGATTTGAATCAAGAAGGAAAAAAAATAGGCCCTTGCTAGCTGCGGCCATGGCAAGCTGCACGTTTTTATTTTCACTTCAGCGTCCTGTCCTAGGAGGGTGACTCCACTGACAAGGAAATGGTCGACCTCTGTCTGCTCCACAATGGTGATCAGATGTGCTCCTCAGAAACAGTGCCAGTCAGGGTGTTTGCTACTGCACAGGAAGTAATAAATTTCCATTACTGTCATTGAACCTAGGGCCTTGAGTAAGCCTGACCATATATTTCTACCTATTTTAAAGACTTTAGAATTGAGGTTTTGCTGTGTCTCTCAGGATGGCTTTGAACTCATTCTACAGCCCACTCTGGCCTTGAACTTGTGATCCTGTCTGTTGTTTGGGTCTTTTCAGTGACTGGGGTTTCAGGACTGCACCAACAAACCTGTTTTATAATCGAATGTGGTTTATAAACTTTCAAACTTTGTGGAAATATAGAAAGGATAAAACCATTTTAACTGTCATCCATACACACTCCCCACAGTTCCTAGTCTTGGGTTCAGCCATATTAGAAATATTAGGCATATTAGACAGCTTCTCTTTGTCTTTTTATTGTGCCATGTAGGGTGTTGTGAAACTTGTTATGTAGCCCAGGCTGGCCTGAGACTCCCAACAGAGATCCACCTGTTTCTGCCTCCCAAGTATTGGGACTAAAGGTGCAATCATCATGCCTGGTTCTTCTTTGTCTTATAAAACATACATACTCTGTGCATCTGTATGTGTGCGTGCATGTGTGCGTGCATGTGGGAGAGAGAAGCAGTGTGACAGACAGACACACAGACAGACAGACAGACAGACACACACACACACACACAAGAGAGAGAGAGAGAGAGAGAGAGAGAGAGAGAGAGAGAGAGAGAGAGAGAGAGAGAGAGATTGAGAGAGCCATTAGGTCAGGTGCTTTGGAGGCCAGCAGAGGGTATCAGATCACTGTACTTGCAGTACAGATGGTTCTGAGCTGCTAGACTTGGGTGCTGGGAACTGAGCTCCCACCCTTGGGATGAGCAGCCAGCGTTCTTAATTGCTGACCTCTCCAGACTCTTTATCTTTTCCTTTGCTTTTCTTGCATAACTTATTTTCATAACTATTTAATGAGTATTTTCATTTTGTACTATTGTTTTGTATTCAGAGCCTTAGGTTATTTACAAAGTAGAAACCTTATCGTAGTCCTCACCTTAACGTTTACACATTTACTTCGTTCTTCTTACCAGCTGCCTGTTATTCAGAGTGCTTGAATAAAAAGGAAGAGATTCATAATTTTAATTGTGTTTATTTAATTATGCATGTGTCTTGGCGTCAGGGACAATGTAGAGGAGTTCTTTCCTACTGCCTTCTGACTTCTGGGGTACAACCAAAGTCATCTACCTTGGTTGCTAACTCCTTCATTAACTGATCTGCCTTACCAGTCCTCACCATGAGTTTTACACCAGTCTGCTTTGATGGACATTTAGGTCACTACCGCAGTTCACTGTCACCAGCAAGCTGTAAGGACAGTGGTCATGTGATTCATTTTGCTTACTTTCATGATCCTGCATTGTGTCTAAAACAAACAAGAGTGGAGTTCCTGAATCAAAGGGCAGCAGGGACCACTTGCTCTTAGATGCTGCCACATGGCCTGTGAGGAGGCAGCGTCAATGCTCTTCCTGCCAATAGCCCTCTCTCTGCCCAAGACTGCAGAGGTGACAGAGATGTGTGTTCATTTGCATTCTACGTATTAAGTGGTGTATTAGTTAGGATCTTTTATTGCTGTGAAGAGACTCCATGAAACAGCCAAGTTTTCTAAAGAAAACCCTTCCATTGGGGTGGCTCGCTTACAGTTCAGGGCTTCAGTGCATTGTCATCTGGATGGGGACCAGGGCAGCATGCAGGGAAATGCGGTGTTTGAACTGAGAGTCCTACATTTTGACTCAGAGGCTACAGGAAGTCAGTTGATTGTCACACTGAGTGAAGCTAGAGAAAAAAGAACTTCAAAGTCTGCCTCCACAGTGACACAATTCTTCCAACAAATCCACACCTACTAATAGTGCCAGTTTCTTTAGGGGCCTTTTTTTTTTTTTTAAACTCCACGAGTATGAAATAGGTTGCTTTTTCTGTGCACTGGCTGGGATATTCCCTCCCCTAGGACTGGTTTAGTTTTTTATGAACATTAATCAGATCTTATTCCTTCTTCTGTGCATATGTTATATATCCTGGGGAACAGTGGGTATGACCCACCTGTGTGACTACATCACATTTTGTGTTTGGTGAGTTCTGTCCTCTACAAAGCTAAAATTGAAATTTAGTATCAGTCATGTAAGAAAAAGCATCCACAAATAAATTGATACTGGAGGGCACTGACAAAATCAAGCATTTTTGTGGTTTTGTGTCTCTGATTTCAGAACCTGGGCTGGAATCTAGAGTTTCTGTTTACCAGGCAAGTTCTCTACCACTGAGCTACATCCACAGACCTCTTTTTACTTTTTAATTTTGAGACAAAGGATCAATCAGTCGCCCAGACTGACCTTGAACTATAATTCTTCTGCTGCAGCTTTCTGAGTAGCTATGCCTACAGGCCTGCACCACCAGGCCTGACGTGAGTGTTTGTTTCATTTCTTTTGACCACAGTTCTATGGTCTTTGCGTAATAGATCTTAGTCTATCTTTATTCAGAGAAAGTTTCTATGCTTCTTCTTGTTTCCACTTTAGGCACGGGAACCCCGTTAGGCACCCCAGTTCTCACTGCCCCTGAAGCTGTCCTCTTTCTGGTTTTTAGCTTTCCATTCATAAGGGCTGTCTCCAACTCTTCCTACATGACAAGGACTTAAAATTTTAGTAAAGTTTGTTTTTTGGCATTTCTAAGGTTAAAAGTGGTGTGTGTGTGTGTGTGTGTGTGTGTGTGTGTGTGTGTGTGTCATGGCACATGTGCATAGATCAGAGAACAACTTTGAGTGTTGGTCCTCATCTCCCATCCCGTGTGAGGCAGGTTCTCTCCTTTGCCTCTGTGCCCACTATGCTGGTTGGATAGTGAAGCTTGCAGGGCTTCTCCTGTCCCCATCTCCTATAGAGCTGTAGACGTTGTTGGAACTGCAGACATGCCTGTGGTATCTGACTTTTTGTGAGTTATGGGAATTTGAACTCACATCTTTATATTGGTGGGTCAATCCACGGAGTCAGCTTCCTAATCCTGATTTAGTTTTTTAAAATTATATTATTAATTCATGTGTATGGATGATTTGCCTGCATGTACATCTGTGCATCATACCATGCCTTGTGCCCTGGAAAGCTATAGTATGGTTAGGCTCCCAGGAGTTACAGACACTTGTGAGTCAACATGTGAGCACTGGGAACTGAACCTGAGTCCTCTGGAAAAGCAGCCAGTGCTCTTAACCACTGAGCCATCTCTCTATTCCCTATTTAAAGGTTTTAAGGAAACAGATTGTGTGAGGGGTAAAACGGATCTTACGGAGGTCTTAGGTTGTCAACAAGATTGTGTAAGCTCTTCTGTAGGCTATGTTTGTTAACTTCCTGCCCAACCTCTCCCCAGTTTATATTAGTTTTGAGGTGCTTTGAGGACAATTTCCTAATGTTTTCTGGTCATTCTTCCAAGTGAGGTCCTCCTGCGTCTTCCAGTCTGCTGTCCTTTCTTCACTGTCTGCTTGCTGTGGTTTACAGCCCACCTCACTGATGGTTGGACCTGGGCCGCACACAGCACGTTTAGCTTTCCACAAGATGTAATCCAGGATATAAACACGTTCTTCTAATGTCCGTGCCACTTATGTCAGATTTTTCTCAACAATGAGAGGAAAAAGAGGTTGCTCAAATCTGCTCTCAGTACAGTTCTGGTGGCCATCAATTGCTGAAGCCCATTTTCACAGTTTATGGCCTAAGTCCTGGAAGCAACCTATGAGGGTTGTTTTTTTCCTCCTTAAGATTTTTTTCTTACTTCTTTATTGTAATCTGTCTTTACTTTTATTGTTGATTTTTTATTGATCCTATTTAAATTTTTCTGGGTTTTTAGGTTGATATCATTTATCCATTTGGGAAATCCACAGTCACTATTTCTCCATATATTACTTTCTTATTCTCTCCATTTCTGTATCTTTCCTCCCTTCCCCTTTCCTTCCTCTTTTCTTCATCCCATTATCTTACAGAGTATTGGGATTCTTTTCTTTTCAAAAATGTTTTATTATTTATATTTCATGTGTATGAGTGTTTTGCCTGTGTGTAAGTGCACCACATGTGTGCTTGGTGTCCACAGAGGGTGTTAGATCCCTTAACACTTTAGTTATGAATGACTGTGAGCCACTATGTGCATGCTGGGGATTAAATTCAGATTCTCTGATCACCGAGCTATAACTCCATCCCAGAGAGGAACGGTTTTCATTCTGACATTTTCATGCAAGTGCACCAGTGTTTCTCTCTCTAGGACTAAAGGAATGAGGCAGGTTCCATGTTCAGACCGTCTCTATTCTTTCCTGAATTACTTTTATTTATAATGTCTTTGTTATATGTCATCTGGATGTTTTCTATTGTTCTGTCTTCTGGATCCTCCCTTTACCAATAGTGTGTTGTTTTGTTTTTCCAGACTTCTCTTAAAACCTTCCATCAGTTCGAGAAATCAAAGAGCTGGAGAGATGGCTCAGTAGTTAAGGGCACTGGCTTCTCTTCCAGAGGAGTAGGCATGCATTTCAAATATTGCTCTTCCCAGCCCTCTAGTTTTGCTTTTTGATTTTTCAAGAAGCTTTTTCAAGGATTTCCTTGTGTAGTCTTGGCTGTTCTCAAACTTGCTCTGTAGACCAGCCTGGACTTGAACTCACAGAGATTCACCTGTGTCTCTTCCAAGTGCTGGGATTAAAGGTGTGAGCCACCACCAACTAGCTTACTCTGTCTCTTGAGGTGCTTTTTATATTTTTTTTTAAAAATGTAGTATTATTGCTGCTACAGTTTTTATTATACTTAGTGCGTGTGTGTGCATGTTGGGTGATTCTCTGTGTGTGTCTGTGTGTGTGTGTACACCCATGATACATGAGTGGGCAGGATGGTCATGTGTATGCATGTGTGCATGATGCACGTGTATGTAGTGTGTGTGTATGTGTGTGTGCATGTTAGAACACATGGAGGTCAGAGGACAACTTTATGGATACTCTGGGTGCCTTTACTACCTGAGTCAGCTCTCCTACATGCTTTTCTCTAATGCTTATTAAATTATGCATATTTATATTGGAAGTATAAATTTTTAGTTAAAATTATTAAAATAAAATAACAAAAATCACACTTTTGTCATCTTCTAGAAGTCATCTACACAAATGAACATCTTACAACACTCTAGGAACACAGAACATGATGTGAATTGCCTGAATTTTAAAGAGGTGGTTCCTGCCTGTAATCTCAGCACTTGAGAGGTTAACAGGAGAATTTCTGTCAGTCTGAGGCAATACTGTTCTATAGAGTAAATACCAGGCCAGTATGGGCTACAGAGTGAGTCAGAGTAGGCAGAACTTTCCTCTCCAGACTACCTGCTCCCACATAACCAGCAGCCACATCCAAAGTATCTGACTCAGAGACTTAATATAAATGACAAATACTTCACTGATAGCTCAGGCTGATTGCTACCTGACTCTTAAATTCATTCATTTTTCTTATCAATGTTTTGCCACATGTCTCGTGAATTTTTCCTCATTTCTGACACATCCTGCTTCCTTGGTGGTTGGCTAGCACCTGCTCTGACTCTGACCTTCTTTCCATCATTCTCCTATTTTGTCTGCCCCATCTATAATAAATGCCTGCCTACTGGCCAACAGGTTTCATTAAACCAATGTGAGTGACAATCTTAAGTATGTGAAAGGATTCTTTCACAAGATTTTTCCCTTTTTGTTCAACTAAAAAAGGCTTTAATTTTAACATAGTAAAATTATATATAACAAAAGAACTTGCTAAGTAAGAATTAATTACAATTCAACTTCATCAAAGACTTCAGAAAGATGAAATGTTACCTAATGACAGGGACATCAGGCTGTCTGAACAATTACCCAATGTTCCTCTGTACCGTTAGAGCATCCAACTCTGACCTACAGACCTAGCATGTCTGAGAGACTTTCCTGAGATGCAGGGAATTCTGAAAGGCTGTCCTACCTTGGCTTAGCAAACTACAGCAGTCACCTTTTTTTTTTTTTTTTTTTTGTTCTATTGGTCCAGTTTGGACAGTAACTGTCAGAAATTGAGGCAAGGGTAGTTTCTGTTCACATGACTAGCCTTTGTCATAAAGAAGGAAAACTCATATGAGTTTTTCAATACCCATCATCTTCTCTGAAGTAGATTGGTGCTGCCAGGAGTAAACATGTCTCACTGTCATAAAAAACCTTTGGCTATTAAACACATTAAATGCCATATTCTGTAGGTCTTTCAAGTGCTTGAAGACAACCTATCTATCTAAATACATCTGCTTATGACCTTAAAAGCATATCTAACATGAGTATGTTTGACTATTATATATGACTATTAATTTATATTTTTAATTATATGTTACATTTTAAATGAATTACATTTGCAGAAAAACCCAAACAAGAGTAGATACATACATACTGCATAGCAAAATGAACTTTAAATTTATACCAAAATACAAAAATCCATACAAATGTAAAATATTTAAGACTAGTAGTTTGTGTGAAAGTAGACTTAATAATCTACACTACTGTCCTATCCTTTCTATGTACCTCTTATTTTTCAGAAGGAGATTCATGAATCTAATCCGTTTTGTCCATCTTTTTTTCTGACCATAACTAAAATCAACTTGTAACCAACCCCCCTTAAATAATAATAAATATCCATAACCAAATAATTAATTTATTTGGACCATGGGCATAGATTTCTAGACAACTTCCTGTTGCTTGGCAGCATTGGTAACCTTTTGGGAGCACTGAGAAAATTTAGAATAATTATTAAGTCTTGACTGTAGTATTCCATGAGGCTGGATCATCACAGTTAGCAGCCTGGTAGCTCTTCTGGATGCTAGATCACCTGAATCATCATTTTCATTGGTGTTTAGTTTTCTTACTCTAAAAATGCATACACTTTTAAAGGTAACATACATATATGTATTAATACAAGTATAGACTGTTCACTGTACACAGGTCAGTAAAGATATTTTTGCTATGTGTTTGAGCAGGTAAAATATATATTACATATCTTGTAGTTCTTTTACATTTATTTTTTGTTTGTTTGTAGCCAGAATTTTTCAGGGTGGGGGGTTCCTTGAACAAACCCAATTTTCTTTAACCCAGAATGAATCCACAGCTTCTCATTCCCTGTAGAAATAAAAGCATAACCTCTCCCCCAAAGTAACACATATTTTGACTTAACTTTTGAAGTCAAGATATTTATAAAATATATAAGTTGCTTGAATCTAGCAGTTATTATAATCTAGTGTCTCTTAGCAGCCAAAAAATTCAATGACACCATATTAACATACAGGGTCCAGACTCCGTGTATTTCCCATCTTTACATTGCTAATTACATTTTATTACTCTATTTGCTTTTTAAGGACCTTTTCTACCATTTTCTTTTCTCTACCATTCCTACATATATTTTTTTAACATACTGTAACCCATTCAGAGGTATTTTATTTCTGCCTGATTCTGTCTTTACTGCCTTTCTATAAATTTTTCTGTCTGCATGGTGGCAGAGCTCTCAAGCCTGCAGGCAATGGCTGGGAGAGTCTCTGTACTGTGGATTGTATGAGGGATTGCAGAACCTGCCACATGACTTAGCTCACAGCTGTTGGCTGCTGGGTCCATCTCACAGGCAGCTGTTGGGAGAAGTGACTGGCAGGAGACTGTGAGACTGGCTCTCTGTGTTTAGAAATTTTTTTATGCTTTTTTTTTATGTGGATCTATGCCCACAGTAGGTGCCATTTGTTGGCTGAGTTTCCTGTCCCTGAGCTGCTCTCAAATAATCACCCAGAGGCCTAATGTTAATTACAAATGCTTAGCCAGTACCTCAGGCTTATTACTACCTAACTCTTAGGTTTAAATTACCCCATGTTTCTTGTCTATTGTTTGCTCTGTGACTCATGACTTGCTACCTCATTCTCTACACATCCTGATTCCTTGGCAGCTGACTGGCATCTCCTTGGACTCTACTCTTATTCTTTCCTTTATTTTCCAAGTTTGGTAGTCTCAAGGATAATTCTTGCCTGGCTAACAGCCAATCAACTTTTTATTAAACTAATCTGAGTAGCAAATCTTGACAGCGTACAAAAGGATTATTTCAGCAAGTCATTCTCTCTCTCTCTTCCATAATATTCTTTTCAAAGGAAAATTTTTTAATTTCTTTTCCACATGTATCACTATAAATGATGATTTTTGTACCCTATAACTTCACTGAATCTATTAATCAGTATTAATATGTGTGTATGATCTTCAGGATTTTGTTCATATAAAGTAATGTTACCTTCAGTTTTACTTACTCTACCTTCCTCCCTCCTTCCCTTTCTTCCTTCTTTTCTTCCTTTCAGCACAGTATAAGAGAGACTGCCGAGAGTGAACATCCTTTCCTTGTCCCTTTCCTTGTCCCTGACCACAAAGGTAAACGCTCTAAGCTTTTTGCTTTTGAAAATAACATCATGGCTTCCCCCATATATGATACTTATTATACTGAGGTACAGTTCTTCTCGGCTGAATTTTGAGAGGTTTATTTCTATCAAGAACGCATGTTGAGTTTGCACAATACCTTTTCTGCATCTGCTGGGGGACATGGTTTATATTTGCCTTGTATTAATATGATGCATCCCATTTACCCTTTTGCAAATGTTGAAGCATTCTTGCTTGGAAACATCCTGTAGGGATGAGAAGAAATGTCTGACATCTGTGGAAGGATTTCTGCATTGGTTTCCTGTTCATGAGTTTTATGAACAAGGCTAAGAGGCTCCTTAGTCACAAATACCAGGACTTTCCTCTGAAGTTAGGAAAGTGTCAATTTGGTTAAACATTGTGTCTGTGACACAGGCTGGCTTCTTCTGAATCTGTACCTAGTGCTGTTTAGGATTCTTGGTCTGTCCAGGTTAGAAGATATGCTCTGGAGTTAGCAGATGGCCAGTTTGACTGTTGGCCTAGGTGAGGCCATAGGTTAGGCTCTGAGTCAGATGGTATGCCTTGCATATTGGGCTGCTTGCATGTGTAGAGCCAAGGTTATGCTTTGCTGTGAGGCAGAGCCAGCACGTTGTCCTAAGGAGTGAGCTGTCTCTGGAATGCTGGCTAGGAAGACCTGGTCAGTGTGGTCCCAGGACAGATGGAGGTACAGCATGGCTCTGCAGATCACAGCAGCAGACTGGGATCTCCCATAGGATGTCACTGATAGTGGAGGCACAGCTCCATCCCCAGTCTGTCATCGCTGCCCCATTCTTTGTTTCTCCTTGGTTTGCTGCTGAGCCATTCAGTGTTCTTCATTGAGTAGAACAGATGGAGCCCTCCCGTGGGCACCTGAGAGTTCTGGGGAGCCTTATGCTCTCATTTGGTTCTGTTTACCCACTATAAAGAAACTTTAGATCCAGGGTCACCACCTTGGTACCTGTTCCAGCCTAAGCAAGCGGCAATGCAGTCAAAATAATACTGCTTACTTGTCCTTCGGATGTGAGTTTTGCAGCCCATGGGTAAGGTTTAGCCTTCTCCTCCAGTTCCTTGGAGTGTGGGGAGTGATAGTTCCGTCTTGGTTGTTCTGTGCTGAGTGTTAAATTTATGGATATCCTGACATCAATAAGATATCCTTCTATCCTATGTGCTGTTTGTCACCTCCTGACATTCTTGTTCAGACCGTGGGAACATGCAATCATACAGTGTTAGTTAGGGTTTCTATTGCAGTGATAAATGACCATGACCAAAAACAACCTGGGGAGGAAATGGTTCTTCTGGCTACACATTCACATCACAGTCCATCGCCAAAGGAAGTCAGGGCAGGAACCTGGAGGCAGGAATCTGAGCCGAAACAATGGAGTAACACTGCTTACTAGCTGGATCAGTTTGCTTTATTATAAACTGGAGGACCAGCTCTCCAGGGCTGACAATGCCCTCAGTGAACTGGGCCCTCCCACATCAATCACCAATCAAGAAAATTCCCTTTAGACTTGCCTACAGGCAGTACAGAACGAGGTATCCTCTTTTCCAATTGAGGTTCCTCTTTTCAGATAACTAGTTTGTGTCAAGTTGACAGAAAACAAAACAAACAAGCAAAATTTTAAAACCCAAATCAGCTAGGATACAATGTGTTTGTTCTTCACAATATCTGCCTTTTCCCATGCTCCAGAGGGGAGAAAATGCAGCCTGTTACCTTTAACGATCTGCTCATCTTTTTAGATATCCATTTTAACGCTTTTTGCCAGTTTTTTGAGTGTAATTTACTTGCAATATAATTTACTATTTTAATGTACATTCTAATAACTTTTACAGAGTCATGCAACCAGCAGCACAGTCCAAGTTTGGAACTTAATCCTTACCCATCTCCTGAAGAATCCCTCACAGCTGTGGACAGTTCATTCTTGGTCCCCTTAGTCCATGCAACCACACATACATCTGTCTCTATGAAGAATTTCAGGGCGTTTTATAAATATGGAATTATCCATTATGTGACCTTCTGTGTTTGGCCTCCTTTATTAAGAAAAAGTATTTTTGAGATCCATTCACTCACAGAATGTATTAACATTTTGCTCCTTTTATTGAGGAATGGTATTTCATTGTATGGATTGTTCAGGTTTATTTTTCTACCCTCCAATGAAAGTATATTTTAACTGTTCCTAAGTTTTGCTTTCAATAATGCTACTAGAAATATTTGCATATAAGCTGCTTAGAATATTCCTTTTCACGTGTACAAGAACACGTAGTAGTGGATTTTTGAATCATAATTAATATTATGTTTCACTTTATTTTTGTATGTGTGTGGATGTGCAGTACACATGCATGTATGTAAAAACATTCACATGTGTGAGGGCGTATGTGTGCAGATGCACATGTATGAATGTGCACGTGTGTGTAGAAGTCAGACGTTGATGCTGGGAGTCTTTGTCCATCTCTCTCTATCTTATATAACAAGGCAGGTTCTCTCTCACTTGAACCCAGAATATGGAAATTTAGTGGAGTTTCCTCATTTATATATTGGGGTTCACTCAAGACCACCTATCTAATGTCTGTTAGTTCTTTGTAGTCTTTCATTCCCACAAGCATGTAGTGCAAGTCCTGATAACCATTTCCCCATTGTATTTCTCTCCAGGATGTCCACAGCACACGAGGACACAGAATCTATATTCCGGCTCTTCAGAGTACTTAAATTGGAAATTTCAGGTGCAATAAAAGATTTATTTCCTTTTCTAGAGGTTCTCCGTGACAACAATGTCATCAGCGATAGGCAGTATGACGTAAGTGAAGTTTCTTACATCCTGACCCAGAAAAAAATTTAAAAATAAAAAAAGATGGAGTTAATTTTTACCAAAGTTTTCACCTCTCTGCTCACGTTTCTGTGTGTGTGTTCACATAGGTTCACACAGAGTCCAGTAAAGATCTCCAGATTCCCTGGAACAGGAGATACAGGCAGTTGTGGGACACCTGATGTGGGTGCTGGGAATCACCCTGGGTCCTCTGTAAGAGCAGCACGTGCTCTTAACCACGAGCCAGCTCTCCAGCACCTGGACCCAATTTTTGACAAAGAATTATTGACAAAATTTTCATAGCATTTTGTAGAGATATTAGTTCAATAATAAATTCATGAATTATAAATCAGAATTCTGGACTCAGGTTTAAAATCTGCCTTTCTGGGGAGCAACATGTAAATATTTCTAGAAGTGTTCTCTCATTGTATCAAGGGGAGGAGAAGCAGAGGCCTCAGGAAATAGTCCTGCTTCTCTCTGAGGGGAAGATGTTCCATGATCCCTTCTGGAATAAGGGTGAGAATTGTTGAAGACAAGCAAGAGTAGAATAGGGGTTCTCCAATGATGGGCAATGTCTTACGCATTTTACACCTTGTAAATTATGCGATTAAAATGAAACTAAACTAAAAAATAAACTAAAACTCAAAGTATTTTTACTTTACTATTGAATAATTTTATTGAACTGACTTAGTGATATTTCACAGAGCACATTTTATTTTAATTAATATATTTTTTAAGCCCTAGCTCTGAGAACAAAATACCTACAGGGTCTCTTTTAGAGCGATTTTTTGAACCTGTTCATTTTTATTTTATGTATACAAGTGTTTTCTCTGCATGTGTGCCTATGCACCACCAGTATTCCTGATGCCTCTGGAGGGCAGAAGAGTGCTCCAGATCCCCAGACACTGGAGTTACAGGTGGTTGTGAACACCATGAGGGTGCTGGGAATCGAACCCAAGACCTCTGCAGGAGCAGCAAATACACTCAACCACTGAATCATCTCTCCAGATCCTTTAATTTTTTTTTTTTGCTTTATGAATATTTGGCCCTCCAGTAGAGTTCATGGTCAGAGAGGATGGACACCTAGTTTCCTACAGGAGGAAAGGGGGTGTCAGATTAACAGAACAGCATTGGCCACCTGCCATGTTAGCTAACCGATTTTTGTTGTTGTTTTTTAAAGAATGCATCTATCTTTTTTTTATTTATATGTTTACAAGTATTTGCTTGTGTATGTGTGTGCATACCATTTGTGTGCAACAAAAGAGCACCAAATCCCTTGTTTTTGAGTTACAGGTGTTTGTAAGGTATTGTGTGGACGCTGGGAACCGAACTAGGGTTCACTGCAAGAGCAGCAAGTACTCTCAAAATGAACCATATCTTTAGTCTCTCCATTCTAAAAGATGCATGTATTACTTATTTACCTGTAAGTATGTGTATGTTTGTATTGTGTGTGCATGGATGTATGAGCCTGCTGCTCTGCACGTGTAGAAGTCAGAGGACAGCCTGTGGCTAGTTGGCTCTCCACTTTCACCATCTGAATCCTAGTGACTGAGCTCAGACCATCAGGATTAGTGACAAGTGCCTGTAACCCACTGAACCATCTCACCAGCCCCATTGTAAACCCTTAGCCCTAGTGTTCCTTTGTTACAGAAAGTGGTTCTTCTTACATGTCAAAGAAATGATGGTTGGAGCTCAAAGTCACTAGCTAGTATTTTCACAGAGAAAATATGTCCTTGTTTCATGAAGTAGCCATGCAAATATAAAACTTTTCACTAGAAGGTATGTCTGTTGCAGATTGAGGTACACTAACTATAATTGTTTCCTAGGGTTCTTCTGTGACCTGGAAGTCTGCATTTAAATTTTCTCCATTAAATATCTTTTAAGGGTTTTCAAGAATCCCGTACAAACCTGATCCCTGTACGAAGAGTGGTCTATAATGTCTTGGAAGAACTGGAAAAGAAACATGACATGAAGGCTCTAGGGTTGTTGTTCTGTAAGCAAAATATGGAGGCATACCCTGATTTGGAACGCATTTTTGAAAGATTTAAAAATGGTAATTGGGCTTAGTATCACCCTTGGAGATCACAGTCCTTATTTCCCCTCAAAAACCATATATTAAACATCTACCATGTGTCATATACAGTGTTGCACAATCTGAGCTATAGCAGTTTAAAAATTAACACGTTATGTACCATCACAAAACTTACATCTAATGGCTAATGTTGACACCCTCCCGAGGTCTGGTAGGCTGGGTATTCAGGCTAAGACAATGAGAGCCCCATGAGCATCAGGATATGGGGAAGAGGACAGAAAGAACTCAGTCCCAGTAGGTTAAAGCTTTTGTGTCTCTTCAGTGGAGCCCTTATAATATTATACATAGGAGTCCATCAGGTTCACTACCACCCACCTTGAGTGACAGCTCAGCTGTGGGTTGCAGGATTTATCTTAGCTTAGCACCACATGTTCATAGAAATCAATAATGTGTGAGCCAGTTCTTCAACCCCATCTTGTCCATCATTAAAGCCTGCCCATCATCAAGCTTCCAGATCTTAGACCTTATATCCAGGAAAGCCCCTCTTTCTTCTTATAATTGTTACAGCCTGAAAACCATGTTGAGTTTCTATTTTTTTTCCTGTTTTGACATCTATCTTGCCTGTCCTGTGAATACTGGAATAGGAACACAGCACAAATGTGTCTTCTACTTTTTTAGTCTTGACCCTGATTGCCTCCTTTCTGTATGGGAAGCATAAACTCTCCCCTGTGGGAGACTTCTCTGTCCCAGGACGTGCTGGGTGAACTTTGTGATCTTGGACACATTGAATATGAAGTGATGGCAAGACTGGAAGTTCCTATATGTGTAATGCAGAAATGTTGCCTCTTGTCCCTGTTAAGGATCTCTAATGGCTTTCTCCTCTTCTTCCCTCTCCCTCACACTTCAGTCTTGCCACAGAACAAATTGTGGTCCGAAGAAATCGATAGAAGTTATCCGAACTCACAGCTCAGTGTTGAACAAGGTAACTATACCTGGAGAGAGGTTCTCATTGCCACAGAGGCCAGCAAGTAAAGGTGATCCTTAGCAGAATGTGACTTGGGGAAAAACAGTAATGGGAGTGGGTATGAACCTGGTGTTACCTTTCCTGCACCGGGACAAATTACCCAGGAGAAGCTGCGCACTCAGATTCTGAGGCAGAAGGATTGTGAGTTTGAGAACAGCCAATTATACATGATAAAACTCCCTCAAAAACAAAACAGATACCTGAGAAGTCAATTAATTTCAGTTCATGATGTTAGGAACTTCAGCCCAGATGGTTTGACCTCATTTGTTATGGTGGGCATGACACCAAAGGAAGGGATTGGGAAGCAAGGCTGTTTGCTTCATGGTGACCTGGAAGCAAGGAAGGAGTGGATGTGCCTGTGTCCTTCAAGGATAAACCTCAGTGATCTAAGTTTCTTCAGCTCAGCTCTGCCTATTAAAGGTAAAAGCAACACCCAGTAGTACCATTCTGAGCGGGAAACCTCTAGAATATGACTCGTGGAAGGAGAATGCACTTGAGATCCAAGCTGACCAGCCTATAGTGGGATGTAAGGTACTGGCAGAGCAACCATGGCAGCAGACGGGCAGCCTGATACCCATGACGGTGGACCTGAGCCCAGTGTCAGCAGCCAGATTGAGAATATGACTACTCAGAAATAATTGTGATTTAGAGAAGCCTCTGAAGGAGGTGACCAGTATGGAACTGTGAAAAGTGAAGCAGTGTGGTCCACGGTGACATCAAAGAGGAAATGCTCTGTAAGAGAGATGTCCTGATTTGTATTGCCCTTACATGCACTGGTCTCTGACACCAGATGTGTGATGAGTGGGGTTTCCCACACCAACCAACTCTCCAGACACCAGCATTTAATTAAATTCAGATAAAGTGTTCAGTGCCTCCCCACTTCAGAGGCTGGTTACAAATTCTGGGGTGTGACCTGTGCTTCTGCTCAACTCAACATACATCAGAGGTTGCTGTGGCCCCTCAGGCTACAGAACTGTTAGCATAGCTCATGAACCTCGGGGAAATGTTAACTTACAATACATTAGAAAAGTTATACCTCAAAAATAGTCAGCTAGGATGACGGGAGTTGGGGAGATGACTCAGGTGTCAAAGTGCATACAAGCACAGAGCCTGAGTTTGATCCCCTAAACTTGTGTAAAAAAAAAAACAACTCAAGACACAGGGGCAGGAGCTGTAATCCTAGTACCAGGGAGGCAGAGACAGGCAGTTCCCTTGAGACCAATGCCCAGGAAAATTGATAAGGTTTAGTCCAGTGAGAGACTCCATCTCTATAAAAGGAGGTTGATGCCACCTGAAAAATGACACCCAAGGTCATTTTCTGTTCTCTGCACACATATGCACATGAACAATAACCACATGGGAGAGAGACACCCGAAGGAATAACAGGGAGAGAATGAATTCTCTCTTGTCATCCCTGGGCACACCACCCTTCCAGCACTATGGAGGTTGCCAACCCAAAATCTTTCTGAACAGAGTCTCTTAGGATCCTTAACAAAAGTTCCATCATACAGGCATGGTGAATAAAATCAGTAGCCATGTGATTAAGCCAAATTCTAGGTCTTCTCATCTTGGAGGTCAGGGGTCCCATGCTGTCATCATGTTTTGTTCCCCTGGCAGCCAGTCCTCCATTCCTAAGGACTTTCCAAACTTTACCTCTTCAATGTGCACTGCGGTGTTACTGAGGAAGGCTGGCTATGCTCAAGGGTAGACTGACTCTCTTTCAAACTTAATCACTTGGGAACTCATCTAGGATTTGAACAGGAACAGGAGATGAAGACCACAACTACCATTTCTTAGTATGTCACAGTCTCACACTTCATATTAGAAGAGATGGATTCAAACAGGAGAAATGTTGTTTGAGATCAACAACACTGCAGAAAAAAAGATAGATAGAGGAATACACACAGCAAGAGAGTGGTAGAGGTGTGGGGAGATTACACGGATTCACTGAGACAGAGCAAGGAAGAGGAAAGGAGATGAATGAGAGCAGAAAGAATAACGGACGATGGCAGAAGGATCCATGTTGCCAGTTTCTTCCTTTGGTTAGCATCAAACACGGGTTTCCCTCTACCCCAGCTGGTATAAAGTATTGGTATCATTCAGATGCCCAGTTTATAGGTGAGGAAGCTAGTCTTGAGAGAGACTGTGTGTGGAGTGTTCACAGGGTCATATGAAAAGCAAGAATCCAGGCACTCAGGAGGCAAAGTCTGTGTTCTTGACCATATACTGCTAATATAGTGGAAAACATGAAACAGAAGTAGGGGAAGTAGAGAGGGAAAATACAGGAAGGAATAGTAGACATGGGAGGGAATGGAGACAGGCTGTTCCTGAGTCCTCGTGAGAAGACCAGCAGGGACGAGCCATCTGATATATATGGGGAGACCGTTTTCTGAAGAGAGGTGGTCCAGAGACTGCTAGAAACTCAGGTAAGGTCTCTGGGCTGGGAAGCTCCGGGGACAAGTGCAGGCATGCTATAAACATGGATGTGAAGACATGTCACCATCAGGTGCTAGAGTGACCCAGGCAGTGCTTTCTCAGTCAGAGCTGACCCTTACAACCTATTCTCATGACCTGAGTCTGACCTCAAGAATCATGGCGAGCTTCTCAGCTCCAGATGGGCTCTGGATTGATGCTTCAAGGGCTCCTTCAGCCTTTGTATCACAAAAAGAGTAATCTGCTTCAACTACTGAAACAAACATTTCATTTTTGTTCCTTAGGACTTGGTGTCAGCTGTTCTCAAGAAAGCCTGACCTGGTCACCCTCAGGTCCCTCCTCATCTGATGGTCTGTTCTCATTGACTCTATTGACATTGCTGTCTCCTCCCATGCGAACTCGTTTGCTTTCTGTTGCTGTGATGAACCCCATGACCTAAAGCAATGTGGGGAGGAAATGGTTTACTTCATCTTACAGTTTATAGTCCACCAGGAAGGGCATCAGGATAGGAACTTGAGGCAGGGACTGGAGCAGAGGTCATGAGGGAACGCTGCTTACTGGCTTGCTCCCATGGCTTGCTCGGCTTGCGTTCTTATATCCGAGGATCACTCATACAGGGGTGACACTTTCCAGTGGTGTAATATCAATCATCAGTCAAGAAAATGTCCCTGCAGATTTGTCTACAGGCCAGTCCAATGGGGAAATTTGTCTCAATTTTGAGTTCCTCTTTCTACGTGATCCTATCTTGTTTCTCTGACAAAACAAAACCAGCCCACACACCTCACACGGGGTGTTCTTTCCTCATGTTTTTTATGTCCACGACATTTTCTGCATCTGTAGCTTTTCCAAGTTCAGGGTATAAATATCAGAGTTTTGGTCCTCAGGTTTGACTAGGAAAGTTTTGTCTCCTGAATATGTCACCATGTTCTTGAATTCACACTTGTCTGTCTGTGGCTTGCTTGACTGACTAGACATGGGCTACATGCTCTGATCTTCTGTCCAGTGGGGTTAGAGAGGAATGATGAACATGAACATCGGGGAGGCAGTGAATTTTCCCCTTTGCGTTCAGCTCATACGATCATGACACAACTGGACCTCCCAAATGATACCTCCTCTTGTTACCAGGGTAACAGATTGAGAGCCCCTCTCCAGGGAAGATAGACCACTGAGGGGGAAACCTTTGATGTATTGATGTAATGACTGTCTGATTGACTGATTTGACTTAATTTTCTGAGAGAGGGTTTCTCCCTGTAGCCCTTGACTGTCCTGGAATTTGTTCTGTAGACAAGGCTGGCTTTGAACTCAGAATTCCACCTGCCTCTACCTCCTGATTGTTGGGATTAAAGGTCTGCAGTACCATGGCCTGGTTCCCTTTGATATTTTAATTAAACAATTGTCCTTCCTTAATATAATAGATATTTAAACTATTGCTTATTTAGAATATTCTAAATTCAAGGCATTGATTATATTATAATATCATGTTTATAAACAAAACTTATAATTAAATTAACATTATAAACAACTCTCAATATAATAAAGAATATGAGTAAAAATATTATATCCTTTCCTAATATATTAATACAGGTATTCTTGCAATTATCTCCTGAAAGACTGAAAAATGATGATGTATTACTACATTTTCAAAAGTTAAAAAGTTCATTTCATGGGATCTAATCTTTTACCCAACTAAGTGTTAAGATTCAATTATGCGTCAAGGTCCTGGTAGATTAGGAATGTCTGGGTTCAAATTCTGCCTCTGTGATCCCAGACAGGTTACCTATCCTCTCTGGGCCCTGGAGTCATCTCCTATAAAAGGGATGTAACAGTGGTCCAGGCTCCAGATGGACATTAGGTGATGCCATGAAGAGCATCAACACTCGTGTTTGGTACTTCATCTCTGTTGTATGTCACTTGTTTCTTGTTGTTGTTACTGATTCAGTCATCAGTATCAGCTGTACTTGCTTCCAGAATCTAAGCTTCTCACACTGCATAAATGAGATTTCTTCTCTCAGGATGTCTAACATGGATATTCACTGTGAAATCATTATTCCTCAGGCTGGAGAAGTAATGATGGAGGAAATACCACCCTCACCCAGCGAACAAAAACTGAGAATCGTCAATTTTCCAGCCCTCAGATTCACAAGGGTATGTACGCAATAGTATTTATTTTTTTTCCATGACTCATCTTTGCAAACACCTCTCTGGTTTTATATATATTGTAGATGGAGTGGTGGGCTGCGTTCCTGCCGCTCGGCTCCCAGCCACCTGGTTAGCTTATGCCCCGAAATAACAACACACAAATTGTATTCTTTTAAACACTGCCTGGCACATTATATCTAGCCTCTTCTTGGCTAACTCTTACATCTTGATTAACCCACTTCTAATAATCTGTGAAGCACCATGAGGTGGTATCTTACCGGGAAAGATTCAGCATGTTCGACCTGGCGGCTGGCTCCATTGCCTCTCACCTCACTTCCTTCTACCCAGCATCCTGTTCTGTCTACTCCACCTATCTAAATCCTGCCCTATCAAAAAGCTAAGGCAGTTTCTTTATTAACCAATGAGAGTAACACATAGACAGATCATCATTTCCTCCATATATATGTGTGTGTGTCATGTATGTCCCTGGTGCCCTCAAAGGCGGCCAGAGGGTGTCAGATCCTCTGAAACTGAATTTACAAACAGCTGTAAGCCATCATGTGGGTTCTGATAACCATACCCAGGTTCTTCACATGAGCAGCAAGCGCTCTTGACCACTGTGACATCTCTCTCCAGGGTCACCCCTGAAATAACTGTTATATATCTTAAAATCTTTCATTTGAAATTTTTAACATCTGAGACTATAGCAATATATGAGTCTGTATTTATTGTTCTTCTGCAGGTGTACAGTGTGGGAATAAGAAGCAATGAGAGGGTGGGATTGTGGTTAGGGATGAGTACAGGGACCAGATGCAGGAGGCATGCAAGAGAAATAGTGAATTCTTGGTGAGTCTGTGTGGTCTGGAGCAACCCTCCCTGGTAATGGCATCCTAATGACCCCAGTGACAGGGATGGATGAAGACACAGAATTATCAACCCACCACCCAGATGGACCACAGGGTGAACAATTAGACACCAATGTACGTGTCCAATAGTCTGACCCAGCAGAGACACTGGCTGTGATGGACACAAATGGGGCTAGGACTGTACTCACGCCCACGGCCCTAAAAAAGCATGGGGTCTAACCACTATGGATTGTAACATAAAGTGTACCCAGGTCCACATTGCATGTTAAGGCTTCTATAATTAACTTTTCAATTATTTTCTCTAATTTAACTTTGTGGAGAAAGAATTAAATGAAAACCATGAAACTGTACTGTATATTGTATTATTCGTTCACATACCATTGAGGTTGGTGGAGTAGAGTGGGCAGGACAGACAGAATCTACCACGGGTAAGGGAGGTTTTCTGTAAGGGAAGAGAGGACGTCGGCCCTGAATTTGTTTGCTGTGGGACTCTTTCCCAACCCAGACCCTTACCTCCGGCCTCAGGTCCCTGCTTTCTTTCTTGACACGTTCCCTTTCCAGCCAGCTTCCTGCAGAATTTCTGACAAGAGAGGCATTTGCAAAAGCATTTAGAGAATAAAGACAGCAAAACCCAGGCCTCCTCCATCCCTATCATGGTTCTCAGTTTGGCAGCAGATGCAGCAGCCCCACCTTCCATGGATCCACATCCCTCCTGCAGCCCAACCCTGCTGCAACCCTAGTCACCCTGTAATTACCTGCCAGGCTCCTTCAGTCCCTCCCCTGGTTCTCAATCCTTTCTGTCTCTCTGTCTCTCGATGTTAGTGGCCTAGAGAAATCTCTCTCTTCCTATTGGATACTGATGTAATATGCAAATAAAATAGTTACAAAACAAAATCTCTTTCAGTTGTGCGTTTACCTGAAAATGGACTCTCAGAAGAGCTCTATGAAGTAGTACATGTGAAAAAAGATACCACCGGCGACGACATTGATGGACTGCAATGGCCCCAAGCAGCCAGACCACCAGGCCCAGGTTCTGAGCTGGAGGGTAAGATGGACTTAGCATGAAGGACTAAGCTCTGGGAGGGAGCAGAGGAAGGCGCTGGTGTCTGGTACAAGAAAACTGCTTAGGCACAAAGAAGCAAAGAGAACACTTGATACACTATTGAGACCTAGAGGGGACTGTTGAAAAAGAAACCCCAGATGAAAAGAGTTGGAAAAGTCTTACCAGGGAAAAGAAAAGTTAAGAAATAAGAGTCAGAGGGGTTGGCTAGGGAGTCACTAAGCACAAATACCTTCCAGGGCGGGGTGGCCACATGTGCAGATGGGGCTAGAAGTAGGAACGAGAGATGAGATCAGGGTGAGGGATGAAGGTGGAAACTGGGAAAAAGCAAGGCTCTTGGGATCTCACCTGTGGCCTTTCAATCTTCAGAGTACTGTGAACTAAAAGTCCAACTGAGTGACAGAGATGCAGGCCTGGAGCCTCACATCCCATTGCCCTGCAGCAACAAAAGTAACTATTGTTTCCCTTCCTGGCTTTGTCAGGTGGTCTATGTGTTGTAGAGCTTTGTTTGATTTGTTTAAAAAATCTTAATCATTTTCAAACTTGACTATTGAAAAAAGTATCATGTATATTTGTGTTTGTGAGTGTAGCTCAGTGGTGGAATGCTTGTCTAGCATGTGTGAGGTCGTTGGTCCAATTCTAGCGCTACACACACACACACACACACACACACACACACACATGCACACACATGCATCCACACACAAGCACTTCATCTCAGAGGCAGCGTGCTGTTTTGCATATGCACTGTGAAGTGGCTGCATCAAGGTATGTCTGTTACCTCATATACATTTTCATGGGAAGAATATTTAAAATGTATGACCTCAGCAATTTCTTGAGAACTCAATATATTGTTAGTCTTACTGTGTTGTATAATGGATGTCTTTAACTTATTCTTCCTGACTGAAATTTTATGTCCACTATGGCTTCAGCCCCCTCCACAGTCTTACTTTACTCGCTCTGAGTCGGACGCTTTCCCGTGCCACCTAACGCAAAATCATGTGGCTCTAGCTCTTCTGGGCCTGGCTTGATTCATGCTGTGCTTCTTGTTCATCCATGTTGTCTCCACTGATGCGGTCTTCTTCACTTTAAGACGGTCTGGGAGTCTCTCCCGTGTGAACACCACACTCTCCAGATGCTGGCAGCTGTTCACACTGACTCCATACGTGGAGCTTGTCTAGCTGTAACAGGTGCAGGCGTCTCGTTAACAGACTGATTTTAATCCCCCGAGTTCTGCGTACAGTAGAGAGGACTGTCTAATCACATGATGGGTCTGTTATCAGTTGTTTTTGAGGAAACTCCATACTGCTTTTTCCTAAGGCTGTAGGCACTTACGCCCCACTCGCTCACACATACAGGGCTCCATTTCTCCTCATCACCAACACTTCCTCTCGCTTGTCTTTTTGGTGATGGCCATTCTAACTGGTGTGAGGTGACATCTCTTTGGAATTTCTTGTACCCTGACCATGGTGCTGGGCACCCTTGTTTTTCCATGGTCATCCACAGTCCTATGGAATAGAAGCATTGAGGTTGGGCATCCTTTGGTAAAGAGAGAGCTTTTCACACTTGAGTACTGATGTTTGCTATGAGTTCTTTTCAAATGGCTTTGAGTTAAAACTGCATATAATTTCTGACTTTCAGATTAGGAAGGTATCTGATCCTGGTCCTTTTTAAAAAAATAGTTGAGTTTTAATTATGAATTTAACCTCATTTGTTGTAGCATGTCTTAAGTCAGACTGGAGACCTTCTGCCTTCTGTCTGGACATTTAAACCTTCCCATAAATTTCGAAATTTTTCTGTTATATCTTCAAAGTTTTCATTCCCTGTTCCTTTACAAAGGAAATAGGCCTAGCTGTTGAGGTGAATCGTTGGTCAAGAGCCTAGGACTACAGTCTGTAGCAGACTTGGAGATTCATCTCACAGTTACTGGCTTTGGCCTCATAGGGGCCTGCTTAGTGTTGAGTTCTCTGGGGCAGCACCAGCATTGAGATCAAAGGTCAAACCGGGTTCTTGGCTTCTCTGTCCTACTCAGTTGGAAGTTTTCTCTCTCTCTCTCTCTCTCTCTCTCTCTCTCTCTCTCTCTCTCTCTCTCTCTCTCTCTCTGCTGTACTGCTGAAGTTAGGGATTATTTAAAGTGGCCAAGCTCAATGTACCTTTTCTTATTTTCTTGTACCATCTAGCTGGTTCCCTTAGGCATTAAGAAGGTATTTTCATGCATACAGATGTTCAGTCTGATGTCAGGTAGGGCTGGGTTGGGGGATAATTACAGGATTGCTTTCAAATCAGCTCTTTTCTGTATTAAAAATACATTTTTAAATGTATTCTTTGCTTTTCTAGAATAATAAACATGCTCTTTTTTGTTTTTGCCCGCATTGTTCACCCGCACCCAGACACAGTCTCTTGATGATTTTAACACCTGTGAGGGGGGAGATTGTTGTTGTTCTCTTAAATAGAGGGGTGCCTCTGGGTAGAAAAAGCAAGGAGAGCGAAGGCACCAACTAGAGAACAATAAGTAGCAATGCCTGGCAGGCAAGCAGGGTTTAGAATAGTGTGCAGCCCAAACCTCCCCATGCTGGCTGAGGGATGGAATGACTTGTACCTTTCTTCTTAGAAGTTCAAGGGAACAGAGATCCTGTAGGACATTTCCTATCAGCTTTCAAGGAAGGAAGCCCAGGGTAGAGCCCTGCAGATAAAGACTGGGCAGTGCTGATAGGAGACCTTCGGTGATGCTTGGGGAGAAACAGACATGGAAGGATGACTTGCGACATCCAGGAGGGGACAACAGGGCAGACACTCTGTGTGTCAAGGAGACTTCCCCAGGTCAGGTGGCTCTCTCCTCTTCACCTCCTTATTCATATGCTCAGAGTAACCTACCTCTACCTCCCTTAACCCTGGACCTGAAGTAAAGTGACTTTTCAAGTACAGAGGGGGTTGTGAGGTCACCCTCAATGATGCTGACCCCAGTTCGAGCTCCAGGGAGCACTTGGTGACAGAAGAGAAGCCACTCCCACAGGTGTTCTCTGACTGCCACACCTGCCATGGTTCACATGTGCTAAGTGAGTAAACCCATAATCAATCAATCAATGAAAAGATATAGAGTGAGAAAAGTATGAAAAATAGGAAAGTAAACAAATAGTGGGAACTAAGCAAGGCACAGAGAGCCCGACAGAGGAGAATTGTCAGAATGGGCTGTGAGAAGTGGGGAAATTAGCATGTCACTTCTGCTGATCAGGGTAAGACATCCCCTCCGCGAAATGACCCTGTAATCCCCTCAGATCACCAGGGTGTCCCTTATCTTTAGTTTCACTATAAAAGATCTGCTACTTCCTAAACACACATCTCCTGCCCAGGCCTCCTTTTTTGGGTCATTTTCCCAAGTGCCTAGAAGCCTTCTAGACCCAACAGACGTCTCTATGTGGAGACTGTTTTGGTATCTTCTGTTTAATGATATAACAGAGCACCACCAACCCCCACCACCACAACACACACACACACACACACACACACTAGTGGTTTAGAGCTTCTCTAACCTCATTTGGCCCTGTTTTAATTGCAATTTTCATCCTTCTCCAGCCTGCCCCTGTGAGCATGCCCAAGCCTAGTCACCCTATGTTGGACCCCATCATACTCACTTAAACTTTTGTCTGAATTTGCCTCTCCCATGTTGTTCCCTCCAAATCTCTTGTTTTCTGCCGAAGAAAAATATTCCAGGAATGAATTGGAATGGAGACATGGCTCAGATTATGATGACTGGCTGCTCTGGCAGAGGACCCAGAATTGGTTCCTAGCAACCACAACCATCTCTAACTCCAGTTCCAGGGAATCTGACACCCTTTCCTGACCCCCTCAGAAACTGCATGCACAAACCACCACACAGAGAAAGCACTCCCCTACATAAAGCAAAAATAAAATAGGTGCAAACAAGTTCCCGTGGCTTTTAGAGCCCAGTGCCTTCTGCAGCTCTCAGCACTCCGCACTGTCAGAGTGACAATGAAGGTTGGCATCCACTCCTCTGTCCCCATGACTTGTCTCTTACCTTAGCACCACATCTACTCTCTGTAGGCACCTGTGTTTGTTATGCCCTGTCTCTGCGGCTTCTGCCTGTTCTGGAAACCATGCGATTTGGGGAAACAGTTGGATATAATCTCTGAAGTTTGAAAACACATTTCCCAGAGTTTAACAATGACATTCCTCAGCAGAGGAGAGGAGAAATGTGTGTTAATCAGAAGACACAGGAAAGGCTGGGTGTAATACATGCACTCGGGAGGAAGAAGAGGAATAGCAGATCAGGAGTTCTAGGTTATCCTTGGCTAAGTAGTTTGCGGCAAGCCTTGGCTACAATGCAACCCTGTCTCAAAACAAATGACTGAAACGACAAATAAGAAAGAATTTCCGCCGGAAGTGTTTATCTTAAAAAAACAAATAATTAAAGCATAGTAAGTTAGCATTTCTTTCATTTGTTTGTTTTTGTTTCTTTTTTCAAGATAGGGTTTCTTGTGTATCCCTGACTGGCTGTCCTGGAACTTACTTTGTAAACCTGGCTGAACTCAAAATCAAAGCTCCACTTGCCTCTGCCTCCCAAGCACTGGAATCAAAGGCATGAACCACCACTACCAGCCTAAGTCAGCATATTTCTATAATAACAAAAATAATAATACAGAAGAATCTCACAAACATTAATACACATATGTAACTTCTATATACACACATGTACATATATGAGTCTGGGAGAGTTTGACTTCTTTGAGAACAGAGATGTTAACATGGTTATAATTTCTTTTATATTGGTTATATAAGTGGCAAAATTAATTTAGGCTTTGAAACTGGATGATAGTTAACTTTGAGATTTACTGTACTGACAGTGGAATGTGTCACCTAGACGCCTCTGGGGTGTCGGTCATCTGCTTTTCTGATCCAAGTGATAGGTTCTCTTTGCAATGATTTAAATACCACTTTTATATATAAATGTTAATTTGCAGTTAAAACTTTAATCTGGTCTTCATTTTTTTTTTGAAAGAGGGTCTTGCTATGTAGCCCAGGTTGCCCTTGAACTTAACATTCCTCCCATTTTAGCATTGAAAGTGCCGGGTTTGCAGGTGTGTATGGCCTTGCCTGGTTACTTATTAATCTTTAAAATATCAAAATCAACTATCTATCCAAGGAGTCAGTGGATAGAAGGGAAGGGAAAAAAAGAGTGGGAGGGAGATTGCGGGGAGAGGGTTAATCATGTATTCAAAGTGATCTTCTAGGGAGTTAAATGAAAATTCTTTGAGTGTATATGTGCGTGTTTGTGTGTATACACATGTACTGGTCTGCAAGTACATGTATGCATATGACACTGAGGCCAGAGGTCAGCCTCTGGTTGTGTTGTGCTTTGTAGCTGAACCTGGCTGACTAGTCTAGACTGCCTGTCTGGCCAGTGATGCCCTGGCACCCACCTGTCTCTATCTCCTGAGTGCTGGGATTGCAAATGGATGCCACATTAGGAGTCATTTTTAAGTGGATCCTGGGAATCGAACTTATGCTTGCACAGCAAACACTTTGCAGCCTGAACTGACTCCTCAGTCCCTGAAAATAACTTCCTCATTGTAATTTGGACCAGGATCAGAGCTACCCAGCCATGGAATCAAAATTTTCCCTTGTCCTGTGAATCTGGTAAATATAAAGCAAGAAAATTCTTCAGTTTTCTTGAGCAGTGAACATCAGACCCACACAAGGACCGACCACAATCAGGCCTCTGAGGTAATAGGTAAGGAGGACTGACAGAATTGCTGCAGGTCCCAGGCAAGAGGCTTAGACAAGTCATCAGGGTCCTCAGGGGACAGTGCAAGTAGCCTAGTGGAGGCAGGAAGGGAAAGAGGCCCAACAAAGCCAACCTTAGCAGAAGGAGGTGGGGAAAATTAAATGCAGAAATGAGAAATGGAGGCTAATAAATGGTGAGGCCAGGCTTTCTTTTCTAAATTAAGAGAAGGCAGGTGTCTGTGGTGGGGGGAGGGTCGGTAGGAGTTAAGAAGAGAGAAAAAATATCAGAGAACCAAAATATATGTGAGAAGAGATGGGCAGAGAAGCAAAACAAGGACCAAGAGGTCCATCGCTGGGTACAGATGAAGAACAGGAGGATGAACAGAGCCAAGAAGAAAGCTAAGGAGCAAGAAGGAGTGAAAAAGAGGTAGGTGAGGGTGTGGGGAAGTGAGAACCAGATGAGGGTACAGACAAGATGCTTGTCAGTTCCTAGGAGGAACCACCTTTATGGTCAGTTGTTGGTTCACAGCCTTAAAGGAACGGTGTAAAGCCTGGAGTTAACTATTCAGGTCTTCTTAGTGTTCACACTCAGGTGTTCCCTACCGTGTGTGCCTGCTGTCACCCCTAAGGTGTTGCAGGATATTTGATCATACTGGGTGAAGATGTGTCACTGTTTTACTTCACCTGCGTAAGGCACCTTTGAATTGATTTAATAAAGAGCTGAATGGCCAATAACTAGGCAGGAGACAACAGGCAGTACTTCAGGGCTGAGATGAAAACTCAGGGAAGAATCTGAGAGGTGGGGATTTGCCAGCCAAATACAGAGGAATTTGGAAGAACTGTACTGAGGAAAGGCAATGAGCCATGTGGCAAAATATAGATTAAACAGGTTAAAGTTTTAAGAGCTATTTGGGAACAAGCTTAAGCTAAGGACAAACTTTCATAATTAATGGGTAGTCTCTGTATTATTATTTGGGAACTGGCAGTCCAAAAAGGTTTGACTCCACTAAAATGCTTAAGGCAGTTTTCTTTCTTTCCTTCGTGCAGACCTTACCAGAGATAATTCTGATGATGAAAACAGCTGCTCAGAGGAATCCACCTCAGTCACCTGCCAGTCAAGTAAAGAAACCCAGAGAGCAAGACAGACTGTAGGCATCTGCTCTCAAGGTACTATTTTATGATGGGTTTTGTTCTGTGTTTGTTCTGTATGATGGATCCCTGAAACCTGTCCTGTCCATTGAATTTCACTTGATTCTTTTGGAAAATGCAGGGAAATCATGGCATACACTTTGGGGATTAATCTTATCCTATTAGTAGATAGAGTCATCCATTTTAACACAATAGAAACAGGAATGTGTATGTGTGTGTGTGCATATGTGTGCACATGCAAACTTGGGCATATGTTCATATGTACAAGTACTGGTGTGCATGTTCATGGAGGTCAGAAGACAATCCCAGGTGCTCATGCTCACCTTCTAATTTGTTTGCGATCAAACCTCTCGTTCATTGACATGTATGCCAGGCTACGTGGACCACAGTCTTCCACAGATTCTGTCTTGGCTACCTGTCCTTCTGTATGGACCCTAGGATTATAGTCCATTCTATAGTGTCTGACTGCACATCTTGGGTTCAGGTCCTCATGCTTGTACAACAAGCACTTTAACCACTGAGCCATCCCTCTGGCCTCAATGAGTTTGTTTCTTAAACTAATTATCATATTTACTAAGTATTAGACTCATCCAACGATTTCTATAGATACCAAAAGGCTTCCCGCTGCTTTATTGGAAGATCACACTTCCTCTAAGCAGAAATTTAGACAAGAGTCAAAAAGCAAGTCACCCAGCTATGTGGTTAAGTAAAAGAAATAGAGGCTCAAGATAAAACCTTCTGAAACCCAAACAAAATTCTTCATCAAGTCATGGCTTTTGGAGCGATTTTTCAAAAAACTTTACAAATAACGCGCACTTCTTTCTTTATAACATCCTTAAAGAACAACTAGAACAGACGTAGATGTCCTTTTCTCCTAGTTGAGAAAGAAGAGTCACAGATGATATGTGTCTAGTATTCTCCAAAGTCTAATGGAGTGTAGACTGTCATCCTGGGTGCTGAGTAGTTTCTTTCCTAAACTGTGGGATAGGAAGGTTTCTGGGTGTGATGTCATGAACCTGTAAGCCAGCACTCTGGGGGTGGAGCCAGGAGGAGCAGGGGCTCAAGGTCATTCTAGGCTGCACAGGACTCTCTCTCACACACTCAAACACAGAAACACACACACAAGGTGGGGGGGACTAGAAAGGCTTTATTATCTCAGCCCTATTTGGGTTGTTGGAAGATTAAGATTCTATAGTGTGCTCCTTGGTGATTCCTTTCCCAGATCCAGAAGACTTTAGGCATGTGCTTCCTCAGGGAAAACACACTAGGACAAAACCTGAGGTCAAATGAAAACACTTCTCTGTCTTAAGGTTACAAAACAGCAAATTTTGAAACGGTGCCTTAATTTTAGTTGCTCACTTGTCTTATGTTTGTTTATTTTTGCTTTTGTTTGTGGGGTTTTTTGTTTGTTTTTTGTTTTTTGGAGACAAGGTTTCTCTGTAGGTTTGGAGCCTGTCCTAGACCCAGCCTTGTAGACCAGGCTGACTTCAAACTCATAGAGATCTGCCTGCCTCTATCTCCCCAAGTACTGGAATAAAAGGCTTGTGTTACCACCGCCTGTCTTTTATGCGGTGGTGGCATGCCTTTAATCCCAGCACTCGGGAGGCAGAGGCAGGCGGATACTGGAGCACCGGTCTAGAGCTAGTCCAGGACAGGCTCCAAAACCACAGAAAACCCTGTCTCAAAAAAAAAAAAAAAAAAAAAAGTAGAAAAGTGTTTTAGGTTTTAGACTACAAATACACTCTGTGTCTATGGTTCAAAAGCAAAATAATACTTTTCATAGAAATGTGGGAAGTATCAGATCAATGGCAATTGTTCAACATAGGATTTTCAAGGTCTCTTTGTGTGTGTGTGTGTGTGTGTACGTGTACATGTGTGTTTGCATTCACATGTGTGTTTACTTGTAGAGGCCAGAGGTCAATAGCAGGTGCGACTCTTAAAGAGACATTCACCTTGTTTTTTGAGAGAGCTTCTCTCGTGGGGGGGCATTAGAACTCGCAAATTTAGCTACACTGTCTAGCCAATGAGTCTCTCTAGCTCTGGGATTGCATGTGTGAGTTATCATGGATTGTAGAGATCCAACTCATTTCTTCATGCTTGTGTGTCAAGAACCTTACCAACTGAACTATCTCTTCGGGCTCTGCAGCATAAGACTTTCCAAGTTTCCCTACAAGAAACACAAGAGATAATGGGAATTCAAAAAGATGAGCAGGAGTGGGGTGGGGATGAGTAGGAAGTCAAATTTTAGTAAGAAAAAGGCCAGGGGATTTCAGATGGCCCCTTGACAATGAATTGCATCTGCCTTAGTCATCAAAATGGGGTTTCACTAACCTACTGTTCTGGTAATTTAGAAATCAGACCCATGTGCATGGATGGAGGCCAGGCTTTTTAAGCAGATTCAGGGTATTTCTAAAATTTCTTATTAGGGAATTTCCTACTAAATTGATTTCTTGTTCACAGCCAGGGGATTCCAGATAATTCTACTATTTGGTACAGTGATCAATATCCATGACTTAGAATCAAATGAAGGAAAGGGGGCCTGCTCAAGACACTAGATTGTACCAGAAGTTGGCTAGAATTGCAACTTCTGGACTATGGAATGTCCAAATTGAACTGTAATGGCTCGAATTGTAATCCAAGCATTCTCTGTATGCCTTGATGCTGCAACTCTAGGGCGCCACTTTTTGCATTCTTCTTTTCTGATCTTATCAGAAAATCCAAACTCACCAGAGAATGATTTATCTGGACAAGCCCAGCTGAGAGATAAAATGAAATATAGCAAAAATAAATAAATAAATAAACTAGTAAAAGGGTACTCTCTTTACTCCATGAGATTGTACCTATTAATACTAAAGAGTTGAAATAGTGAATTTAGTTTCTGCAGTGGCTCTATAGTTTATAGAGTATAATAAGAATAGAATTCTTCTTTATATTGATAACACTGTCATTTGTCATTAGCTTAGAAAGTCTACAAACATTAATTTGTGCTATTTACATATCAAGCAGATATGATAAGTCTGAGATTTCTCTGTCCTGCCCCGTGCTACAGCCATTCAGTCCCAAAGAATCACACAGAGATCTACATCAATTATAAACTGATTGGCTCTTCTTATTAACTAATTCTTATAGCTTATATTAGCCCATAATTCTTGTCTGAGTTAGCCATGTGGCTTGGTACCTTTTTTGGCGAGACAGTCACATCTTGCTTTCTCTGAGGCTGGGATGGACTTAAACTTCCCTCTTTCTAGAGTTCTGATGTTCTCATTGTCCCGCCTCTACTTCATGCCTGGCTATGGGTCAATCAGCATTTTATTAACGATAATACAAGTAACAGGGTACAGACCATTGTCCCACAGCATAAGGGCTGCAGAGATGGCTCAGCAGTTAAAAGCACTTACTGCTTCTGCAGAGAATTCAGGTTTGGTTCCCAGCACTGAAACTCTCTCTGCAGGGCTGGCGTCCTCTTTTGATCTCCAAGGGCGCCAAGCCTGCATGTGTTGCACAGACAAGCAAACAATCATGTGCAAAATAAAACGTTTAAATCTTTTTTAAATATCAATTTATTCTTGATTGCCAAGATTTATAACAAATTATTTAAAAGTAAAGGCCAATTTTCAGTCCCCATTTAGTTACTTGTTCCATTTCACTCTATGCATACTAAAGTCAAATATGTGAAGACACCTGTTAATGCTCAACATTAATATATCTGATTTACGATGCAGAAATTAAACACTCAGTTGGTACATCAATTGTCACGCTTGTCAAAGCAGCTTACTTTTATAATTCAGAAATAGGTTACTAGGACAGTCAAAAGACAAAATCTAAATTCAGGGGCAGACCATATTTACTTGATTGACCAAAATTTAAAAATCAAACAGCCTTCATTTCTAGAAAACATCGAAGAAATTTAATGTATGTTTTTTGAGAAATGCTTTCAAAGATACTTACATTGCCAGCATTACAATGTGACACTTTTAATAGGAATTACCTACCATACACTCTTCATATACCATCTTCTGGCATTACATCTGATACTTTAATCATAATTATTATAATGGTCAAAGAAGTTTAGTTACTAGCTACCATCAATTGACTTATATATAAGTCAAGTGTGCTCACCCTTTCCCAGTGTTTTGAAACTCTGATGTGTTGATTTTGGTTTATCCTCAATATAAAATTTCTATGACACTTAACATACCACAAATTGATGACACTTTGAGAGCAAAGCAGAAGTGGACAGTCCCCTCCAGTGCTGCCACCACTGAACTGACCGCTCTGTCATGCTGCCTGGCTGAACACTGGCATTCTTTAGTTACAAGTGTAAAGATACCTACCTACATGAGCTTAAAAATTGATCTGCACAAAAGAAATTTAAAAAATTATATACAACAAATTGGTTTTTAAAAATACAAAACTAACATCTGTCAGTTCTGTCATGCTGACAATTTGACATATATATGCATGCAGAAAAAGTTCCAACTCGGCCATCTGAATGGCTGTGCTCTAATATGATGAACAAACTGCCACTATGTTCACACTGACAGAAGGTGTATTCAAAAATATTTCATATACTAAATACTGCAATAGTCTCTGCACAAATAAACGCTGGTTATAATAGTTTTTGCTTTGATTAAAAGTGTCTTAAGCTAACATTAAGTGCACTAAAATCCACAACAGTTCAGAAATCTATGACCTTACAATAAAGAAATCCAAAATGTACAACTATAAAAGCAAGAAACAATTACTGCCATGCAAGACTTAAACTGAAAACTGCAAGAAAATGCAATTTAAAACAGCAAGCTCAAATATATGTAGCACTCAAAGGGTCAGCAGCAAGTTCTACCAACAACAGACTTAAAAAAGAAAATAAATTCTCTTTGCTGGTATAAATCGTACCTTCCAATCCGAGAGCATTGTCCTCTAGTTTAAGAGATTCGCTCTTCTACAGCTGTTTTAATGAAATCTTTCCTCTCAGTTAGATCGTAGCAGGATAGTTTTCATGTGCCTCTTTGCAAATCTGCTTCATTGTGACTTCTTCCAAGTTAGCATCAGCCAGTAATTTCTTCACTGCTTCCTTTAACTCTTCATTTGTAGGTGGTTTTTTCAATTTTTTAATTAATGGTTCATCATCAGAACTATCTTCAGATTCAGATTCTTTTTTGGAACTGTTTTGATTCATCTGGTGGCGCTGCTCTCTGCCTTCATAACATCAGCACTTTTCACAGACTTGTTACTTTCAGCAGCAGCTCGTGGTTTTGCCTTTTCTTCTATAGCTGTCTATTTGGTGGTTGCTCCTCTTCACTTTCTTTCTCCGTCTTCAGAAGACTCTTCCTTGTTTTTCTTCTCATCTTCGTCACTACTGTATTCATCTGACAGAATTTCAGGACATTTGGTTTGCTTTGACTTCCTTGTTGTTCCAGAACTGTTCCATTCCTTTTTACTACCTTTGCTTGAAGATGTTTTTGGATTTTGGCAATGGTTTGCCAGAAGGCTTTGGATACATTAAGAAATTCCAGATCGTCTTCACTAGTTTGCTCTTCATGCCTGATCTCTCTAAATCATGCTGCTGGGGACAGTGGGTGCTCACTAGGAGGCTGCACTTGGCTCCTCAGAATCCTTAAATCGTTTTTAAAAGCAACTACATATATCCCTGTCTAAATTATGATTAATATGTTGGCATATGTTAAGTATATATATATATATATATATATATATATATATATATATATATATATATATTTTAACGAAGAGAAGTTGTATCTGGTCATCACAGAACCTTAGCAGGGAACCCTGGTAACTAGGTTGTTGTTCATTTATACTTGAGAAGACTAGAGCTGCTGGTGCTCGAGAGCCATGGACAGAAGACCACAAAGAATTAAAGCGCAACCCAGGATGGCGTCAGTCTCAGACTAGGGCCTCTGGAACCAGGTTCAATACAAGAGAAGCATTCCTTCAGACTGTCCTGGGAACACAGGCTCATTTGATGCAAGGCAACAAAATTAACTTTGAGTACAAATAACAGTGTTGTTGTTGGTTGTTTTGTTTATTACTCTTTATACTCTTTTGGATTTATTGCTCTTTTTACTCTTTATTCTTTGGTCCTTTGTGGAACAGCCACCCAGCTCCAGAATAAATCACACAAAGAGGCTTATTATTAATTATAAATGCCCGGCCTTAGCTTGGCTTGTTTCATGCCTGCTTTTCTTTTTTTTTATTTATTAAAGATTCCTGCCTCCTCCCCGCCACTGCCTCCCATTTCCCTCCGCCTCCTCCGATCAAGTCCCCCTCCCTCGTCTGCCCAAAGAGCAATCAGGGTTCCCTGCCCTGTGGGAAGTCCAAGGACAACCCACCTCCATCCAGGTCTAGTAAGGTGAGCATCCAAACTGCCTAGGCTCCCACAAAGCCAGTACGTGCAGTAGGATCAAAAACCCATTGCCATTGTTCTTGAGTTCTCAGTAGTCCTCATTGTCCGCTATGTTCAGCAAGACCGGTTTTATCCCATGATTTTTCAGACCCAGGGCAGCTGGCCTTGGTGAGTTCCCAATAGAACATCCCCATTGTCTCAGTATGTGGGTGCACCCCTCGCTGTCCTGAGTTCCTTGCTCGTGCTGTCTCTCCAACTGCTCCTGTTTTGGACCTTGAGATTTCAGTCCGGTGCTCCAATGTGGGTCTCTGTCTCTGTCTCCTTTCACCGCCTGATGAAAGTTAATATTCAGAAGGATGCCTGTATGTTTTTCTTTGGGTTCACTTTCTTATTTAGCTTCTCTAGGATCACGAATTATAGGCTCAATGTCCTTTATTTATGGCTTGAAACCAAATATGAGTGAGTACATTCCATGTTCCTATTTTTGGGTCTGGCTTACCTCACTCAGGATAGTGTTTTCTATTTCTGTCCATTTGTATGCAAAATTCAGGAAGTCATTGTTTTTTACTGCTGAGTAGTACTCTAATATGTATATATTCCATACTTTCTTCATCCATTCTTCAATTGAAGGGCATCTCGGTTGTTTCCAGGTTCTGGCTATTACAAACAATGCTGCTATGAACATAGTTGAGATATACTTTTGTTGTATGTTAGGGCATCCCTTAGGTATATTCCCAAGAGTGGTATTGCTGGGTCCAGGGGTTGGTTGATCCCGAATTTCTTGAGACCGCCACACTGCTTTCCAAAGTGGTTGCACAAATTTGCATTCCCATCAGCAATGGATGAGTGTACCCCTTTCTCCACATCCTCTCCAGCAAAGGCTATCATTGGTGTTTTTGATCTTAGCCATTCTGACAGGTGTAAGATGGTATCTTAAAGTTGTCTTGATTTGCATTTCCCTTATCACTAAGGAAGTTGAGCATGACCTTAAGTGTCTTTTGGCCATTTGAACTTCTTCTGTTGAGAGATCTCTGTTCAGCTCAGTGCCCCATTTTATAATTGGGTTGATTAGCCATTTATGGTCTAGTTTCTTGTGTTCTTTATATATTTTGGAGATCAGACCTTTGTCAGTTGAGGGGTTGGTGAAGATCTTCTCCCAGTCAGTGGGTTGCCTTTTTGTCTTAGTGACAGTGTCCTTTGCTTTACAGAAGCTTCTCAGTCAGGAGGTCCCATATATTCAATGATGCCCTTAGTGACTGTGCTGCTGGGGTTATATGTAGGAAGTGGTCTCCTATGCCCATATATTGTAGAGTACTCCCATTTTCTCTTCTATCAGGTTCAGTGTGTTCAAACTGATATTGAGGTCTTTAATCCACTTGGACTTGAGTTTTGTGCATGGTGATTGATATGGATCTATTTTCATTCTTCTACAGATTGACATCCAGTTTTGCCAGCACAATTTGTTGAAGATGCTCTCTTTTATCCATTGTATACTTTTAGCTCCTTTATCAAAAATCAGGTGTTCATAGGTTTGTGGGTTAAAGTCAGGGTCTTCTATTCGATTCCATTGGTCGACTTCTCTGTTTTTATGCCAATACCAAGCTGTTTTCAATACTATAGCTCTGTAATAGTGTTTGAAGTCAGGGATGGTAATGCCTCCTGATGATCCTTTATTGTATAAGACTGTTTAGGCTATCCTGGGTTTTTTGTTATTCCATATAAAGTTGACTATTGTCTTCTTCAGATCTGTGAAGAATTTTGATGGGATTTTGATGGGGATTGCATTGAATCTATAGATTGCTTTTGGTAGAATTGCCATTTTTACTATGTTGATCCTCCCAATCCAAGAGCAAGGGAGATCCGTCCATTTTCTGGTGTCCTCTTCAATTTCTTTCTTCAAAGACTTAAAGTTCTTGTCAAATAGATCTTTCACTTCCTTGGTCAGAGTTACTCCAAGATATTTTATGCTATTTGTGGCTATCGTGACAGGTGATGCTTCTTTGATTTCCCTCTCTGCTTCCTTATCCTTAATGTATAGGAAGGCAACTGATTTTTTGGAGTTGATCTTTTATCCTGCCACATTACCAAAAGTGTTTATCAGCTGTAGGAGTTCTTTGGTAGAGTTTTTGGGGTTGCTTATGTATACTATCATATCATCTGCAGATAACTAAAGCTTAACTTCTTCCTTTCCAATACGAATCCCCTTGATCGCCTTATGTTGTCTTATTGCTATTGCTAGAACTTCAAGCACTATATTGAAGAGGTATGGGGAGAGTAGACATCCTTGTCGTGTTCCTAATTTTAGTGGGATGGCTTTGAGTTTTTCTCCGTTTAAATTAATGTTAGCTGTCGGCTTGCTGTAAATAGCTTTTATTATATTTAGGTATGACCCTTGTATCCCTAATCTCTCCAAGACCTTTATCACAAAGGGGTATTAAATTTTGTCGAATGCGTTGTCAGCATTTAATGAAATAATCACATGGTTTTATTTTCTTTCAGTTTTTTTATATGGTGAATTACATTGATAGATTTTCGTATGTTGAACCAGCCTTGCATCTCTGGGATGAAGCCTACTTGATCATAATGGATAATTTTTCTAATGTGTTCTTGGATTCGGTTTGCCAGTATTTTATTGAGAATTTTTGCATCAATGTTCAAGAGTGAGATAGGCCTGTAATTCTCCTTCGTGGTTGGGTTTTTTTGTGGTTTTGGTATCAGGGTAACGGTAGCTTCATAAAAGGAATTTGGCAATGACTCTTCTGTTTCTATATTGTGAAATATATTTAGGACTATAGGTATTAGCTCTTCTTGGAAGTTCTGGTAGAATTCTGCATTGAAGCCATCTGGTCCTGCACTTTTTTTGGGAGATTTCTGATAACAGTTTCTAATTCTTGCGACTAACAGGTTTATTTAGATTGTTCACCTGGTCCTGATCTAACTTTGGTATATGGTACTTATCTTAAAAAGTGTCCATTTCTTTAACATTTTCCAATTTTGTGGCATACAGGCTTTTGTAGTAAGATCTAATGATTCTCTCTATTTCCTCTGTGTCTGTGGTTATGTCCTGCTTTTCATTTCTGATCTTATTTATTTGCGTGTTCTCTCTCTGTCGTTTAATTAGTTTGCCTAGGAGTATGTTGATCTTGTGGATTTTCTCCAAGAACCAACTTTTTGTTTCATTGATTCTTTGAACTGTTTTCTGTGCTTCTATTTTGTTGATTTCAGCCTTCCGTTTGATTATTTCCAGTCTTCTACTCCTCCTGGGCACGTCTGCTTCTTTTTTTTTTCTAGAGCTTTCAGGTGTGCTGTTAACTCCCCAATGTATGCTTGGTCTGTTTTCTTTAAGTGGGCACTTAGTGCTATGAACTTTCCTCTTAGCACTGCTTTCATAGTGTCCCATAGGTTTGAGTATGTTGTCTCTTTATTTTCATTAAATTCAAGGAAGACTTTAATTTCTTTCTTAATTTCTTCCTTGACGCAGGTGTGGTTCAGTAGTTGACTGTTCAGTTTCCATGAGTTTGTTGGCTTTCTGGGGATAGCATTGTTGTTGCCTTCTAACTTTAATCTGTGGTGAACTGATAAGATGCAGGTGGACACTGATATTCTTTTGTATCTGTGGAGGTTTCCTTTGTTTCTGAGTATGTGGTCAATTTTCGAGAAGGTTCCATGAGCTGCAGAGAAGAAGGTATATTCTTTCCTGTTTGGGTGGAGTGTTCTACAGATGTCAGTTAAGTCCATTCGCTTCAATACCTCCAACAATTTTCTTAATTCTCTATTAGGTTTCTGTCTGACTGACCTGTCCATTGGTGAGAGAGGTGTGTTGAAGTCTCCTACTACTAGTGTGTGTGGTTTGATGTCTGCCTTGAGTTCTAGTAATATTTCTTTTACATAAGTGGGTGCTTTTATATTAGGGACGTAGATATTCAGGATTGAGACTTCATCCTGATGAATTGTTCCTGTTATGAGTATAAAGTGTCCATCTCGATCTCTTCTGATTGACTTTAGGTTGAAGTCAGATTTGTTAGAAATTAGTATGGCCACACCTACTTTTATCTTAGGATCATTTCCTTGAAAAACCTTTTCCCAACCCTTTACTCTGAGTAGATGCCTGTCTTTGTGGTTGAGGTGTGTTTCTTGCAAACAGCAGAATGTTGGGTCCTGTTTTTGTATCCAATCTCTTAAGCTGTACCTTTTTATAGGTGAATTAAGACCATTAATATTAAGTGATATTAATGACCAGTGGTTATTTACTCCAGTTACTCTTATTGTTTTTGGTAGTAGGGTTTGTGTCTCCCTTCTTTGAGTTGTACTGGTGAAGGGTCGCTAGATGCCTGAGTTATTTTAGGCAGTGTTGGCAATGTTGGATTCCTTGGGTGGTGATTTTCCTTCTATTAATTTCTGTAGTGCTGGATTTGTGGCTACGTATTGTTTAAATTTGTTTTTATCCTAGAATGTCTTATTTTCTCCATTGATAGTGAATAATAGCTTGGCTGGATATAGTAGTTTGGGTTTGCATCCATGGTCTCTTAGTTTCTGCAGTACCTCTATCCAGGACCTTCTGGCTTTCATGGTTTCCATAGAAAAGTCAGATGTAAGTCTGATTGGTTTACCTTTATAAGTTACTTGGCCTTTTTCTATTGCAGCTCTTAATATTCTTTTTTTAATCTGTATATTTTGTGTTTTGATTATTATATGGTGAGGGGATGGTGTTTTTTTTAATCCAGTCTGTTTGGTGTTCTGTATGCTTCTTGAATATTCAAAGGAATATCTTTCTTTATGTTGGGAAAGTTTTCTTCCATAATTTTGTTAAGAATATTTTCTGGGCCTTTGAGCTATTATTCTTGTCCTTATTCTATCCCTATTATTCTTAGGTTTGGTCTTTTTATTGTGTCCCATATTCCTGAATGTTTTGTGATGAAAATTTGTTGGCTTTGCTGTTTTCTTTGATATGTGCATTTATTTTCTCTATGGTGTCTTCAGAATCTGAGATTCTTTCTTCTATCTCTTTTATTCTATTGATTATGCTTGTTTTTGTAGTCTCTGCTCGTTCACCCAGATTTTCCATATCCAGCTGGTCCTCAGTTTGTGTTTTCTTCCTTGCTTCCATTTCAGTTTTCAATTCTTGAACTGTTTCCATTACCTGTTTGATCGTTTTTTCTTGTTTTACCAGGGTATCATTTATGTATTTACTCATTTCTTCAAACTTTCTGTCATACTTCTCATTTCTCATCCATTTCTTTTTTTTCTTTTTTTTTTTTTTTTTTTTTTTTTTGGTTTTTCGAGACAGGGTTTCTCTGTGGATTTGGAGCCTGTCCTGGAACTAGCTCTTGTAGACCAGGCTGGTCTCGAACTCACAGAGATCCGCCTGCCTCTGCCTCTCGAGTGCTGGGATTAAAGGCGTGCGCCACCACCGCTCATCCATTTCTATAAGAGCATTTTTTACATGTTGTTTAAGGGACTCTATTGCTTTCATAAAGTCAATTTTTTCCTCTTCTTCTGTGTTAGGGTGTTCAAGTCTTTCTGTTGTAAGATCATTGGGTTCTGGTGTTTTCATCTTGTTTTTCAGATTGTTGGGTGAGTTCTTGCCTTGGTGCCTGCCCATCTCCTTCTATCAATGCTATCTAATGGGTCTTTTAAAACAGGATCAGGTTTCCCTGCTGGCCAGGAGCCCCGCTTACAAAATGCCCTTGCTCCATTTCCTGGATCCCACTGCGGGCCAAGATCCCTCTCACCACTCAGCAAGGTCTTCAGGATCAGGCTCTCCGTTCACCAGGAACCTCACCAACAAAAGGCCAACCCCTCTGCAGGCCAGCCACCAAAACAGAGAATCTCCCGCTGCCCTCTGACTCGAGCTCCTGACCCAGTGCCCAAACAAGGTAAACTGGGTGATCGCGCGGCCCCACGGAAGGGAGGGGGAGTGAAGGAGGCCCCTGGGTGCAAGCTGGGATGGGTCAGGAGAGAGAGGTTGCAGCAGAGGAGGAGCTAATGGGGGGGTCAAGGGGGTTAAAACTCGCCAATAAAAGGTCTAACACTCTGTAGGCCAGGCCCCAAAAAACCTACTTGATTTAGTTGTAGTGGGGCAATCTGCTCTCAGTGTGGGCTTCACTGTTTCATGCTTGGACTATCCAGTATCTGCCACCAGGGCCTGCGTGCCGGGTCTCCGCCGCTTGGGGCCTGCAAGCCGGGTCTCTGCCACTTGGGACCATGCCAGCTTTTCTTAAATTAACCTGTCTACCTTTGGCCTGTGGACATTTGTCTTTTTCTTACTTCTGTAGTCTTACTTTCACACTTACTGCATGGTTGGCTGGGGGGCTGAGGAGCTGGGGGACTGGGTAACTGTCCACTAGCATCTTCCTCTCCTCCTTTTCTTGCTCTTTCTCCTTACTCTTCCCAGATTTCTCCTTCTGTTTATTCTCCCTGCCTGCCAGCCCCACCTTTCCTTTCTCCTTCTTGCTCTCTAGTATTTTAGACAGACAAAGTAACACAGCTTCACAGAGTTAACAAATACAACATAAAAGAATGCAACACATCTTTGCATCATTAAACAAATGCTCCACAGCATAAACAATTGTTACACATCTTAAAATAATTTCCCATAACATAATAGTTTTTCTCCTTTTTATCTTACAGAGCCTGTAAATTCCAGAAATCCTCCTACATCCATAAACACACATAGGAGAAGAGGTAAGAGAAAATGAGGACTCTTTAAGAGTTCAACAAGAGATTCACTCTTCTTGGTCCTATTCTTCAAAGTACAATACAAGTTTGGTTTTGATTTTAGGTAATCCCTGCTTTAACTAAGTTGATCAGGCAGGCTAACTGCTATATTGGGTTAATACAAAGAAGTTAGTGGTTTTATTCATATATTAAAAGACTTTCTAATATTTAGTAGAAGTTCAATTTTTTTGAACAGATTTTTGGGTGGAAGAGTTGCCTGGCCCTGTTCCCAGTGGTCATCAGAGAAATAGAAGACCCACCATCTTTATTTAACACTCCCTTAATTACCCCAAGAGAAAGGCAATGCTTTCAAAACATGTTTAAAAATCCAAACGTCACAGGAGACCCCAAAAGGAACAAGTAAAAGAAAAGTGTGGTATGAGAATTCCCTCACCTTCAGGGTTAGCTCATAAGATAAAATAGTAAACCTGAGGTAGGATCATGAGCTCCAAGGGTAGGGAGATTCTTGCACTGGAATTTCAGAGCTTTGCAAATTTTACCTAGTTTCCTCTTTCTAGACTTTTCTTCTTCCTTGGTTCCCCAATTGATATTGTCAGCTACATTAAGGAGCTGAGCATAACACACTCTTTCTGCCTCTGTCTTTCTCTGTCTGTCTATCGGTCCCTCTGTCTGTCTGTCTCTTTCTATCTCTCTCTCTCTCTTTCTCTCTCTTTTTCTCTCTCTTTCTCTCTCCGTGTGTGTGTGTGTGTATGTATGTGTGTATCTGTGTGTTTGTGTCTCTCTGTATGTGTAGCTGAGAGATAAGCCTCAGGTAATATTCTTCAGGTATCATTTCTCAGGAGTGACCCCTGGTTATTTATGAGACAGAGTCTCACTGGCCTGGAGCTCACCAAGCAGGCTGAGTCGGCTGGTCAGTGAGCCCAAGGACCTGTCTGTCTCCATCTCCCCAGCACTGCAGTTATAAGTGCATGTCACCATAGTCAGCTTTTCTTTTTAAATGGGAATGCTGAATCAAAGACACTGAGTCATCTGAGTCATCTCCTCAGCTCTATGATCACAACTCCTCTGAATCCATAAAGAAACCAGGTGCTAGTGGTGCAGACCTTTAATGCTAGCACTGGAGGCCACAGCAGGTGGATCTCTGTGAGTTTGAGGCCAACCTGGTCTACAGAGTGAGTTCCAGGACAGACAGGGCTACACAGAGGAACCCTGTCTCAGAAATAAACAAACAAAAACAAAACAAAACAAAAAGGAAGGAAAAAAATGATTCTATCAGAAGCCTGGAGCTGAGTACTAAGCAGTGATCTGGGTGAAAAGCAAAAGACCGGCTCATCTGCACCCAGGACATCAGAGTCTCAAGCTTTCTGACCACACAGCACTGCACAACAGGCCCCCTGGGAGACCATTCTCTCATCTGGATCTTTTTTTTAAAAAATTAAAAAGAAATCTGTAATGTGTCAATGAAACCCAAGACAAGTCTCACTCAGTACCTGTGGCTCCTCCCAACACTTATCACCTCACCCCCTACCCTAAACTTCTCCCTCCCAGGAACAGGGCTTTGCTTCCCTTGCCCCAGCTTCTGATCCTATATAAGCTTGGCCATTTTGGTCACCTGGTCTCTAGCTCTCTTGACCTCTTGGCCACTGGCTGTCTCCACTTCCAGATCTCCCCTCCCCTCACCCCCAACTCCATGACCTGGTTCAGTCTGGACCCTTCCAGATGCTTGTGACTGTTCTCTTCCTGTAGGCAGAGTTTCTCTGTGTCTCAGTAAATGAACATTCAGAAACTTACTATTATTTATAATGTTCAGGTGATAGCTCAAGCTGGTTACCAGCTAATTCTTACATTTTAAATTAGCCTGTAATTCTTATCTACCCTTTGCCAAGTGGCTGTACCTTCTTTACACACAGCACATTCATCTTGCTTCCCTCTCTGTTTCCCTGACTTTTGAGACTCCACCCTTCTTTCCTCCCACCATGCTCTGTCTGGCTGTCCCACCTATACCTCCTGTCTAGCTACCAGCCAGTCAACTCCTTTATTAAACCCATCAGAAGGTGCCTTGGCAAAGGGACATCTTCGCTGTGTACAGAAAAGATTATTCCAGAACATCTCCCTCACATTTACAATAAACCTCCTCCTCAACCATACCTAGGAGCAGCCATGTCCTCACTTATTCATTCAAAATCATTATGAACTGGGGTTTAATGAGATGACCATAGTTGAGCAACAGTGACCTTCTTCTTACATATGCCCAGACTCCTCAGCCCCCAAGTATTGAATTTGTGGAATGATTTGCAGTGAGGATTGAATGACTGTGGTTCTCTATCCTTTTTGGAAGGAAAGAAACAGAACTGATCATGAATGTATCTGTAGTCCAAACACTGTCCATTTAAGTAGATATACTCAATACTGACTACTTAAGATGTCATGGAATCCCTGTGAGCACTTTGGTTCTACATTGTTGGTTTTCTTTTCCCTTTTCTTTCCAGATATGTCTGATACTGACAGCTCGAGCACCAGGAAAAGACAAAGAAGGACAAGACGTAAGAACAATTTAAAATTCTAGATGTAGCAAATACTTCTCTCTGTAACTAAAGCCTAGACACCCTTTTAAGCAAAGGAGAGTTAGCCTGGATGGTGGATCACTCACGTGATGCTTTTGGTTCAAGTGAGTTGGAGCCATTGGCTATGGCACACAGGTCTCAAAAACAGTCAACAGTACAAGCTTTTCATCCAAGTAAAGAGGATGTAGTTGATCCTGGGTGGAGAGGTCACTTCATTTCACATTTCTAGGGCCCGGAGACCTTAAAGACTGGCTTTGTCACCCACCATGCCCAAGACTCCATAGTAAACAGAAAGGGAAACAGATGGTGCACATATAACCTCAGAAAGGGCATGAGGTCTAAGAAACGATCACAGAAGAGAATGGCCACCAAGGCAAAGTTGGACCCAGCCCCAGCTCCAGCCTTGGGGACAGTTTCTGGTGCAAGTTTGACCAACAGCTCAGATAAAGGCAAGGTTGGCCTGCTGACAGCATTGTCTCTATTCCTCCCAAATAAACTGTAGGTCTGTCCTACCCTTCTCTCACAGGCTGCAGGATTACCCAACCCTACCCATCCTCTCCCTCACAGGCTGGCAGGACTATCCCTCCCCAGTTACCCTTCAATTTGGCAGGATTGAGCCTTCCTACACCCTCATACAGGTTTCTATTTGTGCATATGTGTAGATGCCGGGAGTTGATGTTAAATATCTTCTATCTCTCTGCCTCACTTTGAGACAAAGGTATCACATTGAACCTGGAACTCACTGATACAGTGAGGGTGACTGGTGAGTGGGCTTCAGGGGCCTTCCTGTCAGCTCTGGGATCATAGATGCTCACTGCTGCACCCAGGTTTTTACACAGTACTGGGGATCTGAACTCAGGTCCTTATGCTTAGTGGCAAACACTTTACTGACTGAGCTATTTTCCCAGCCCTTTTTTTCCAACCAAGAATCTCTTGCTGGATTGGTTCCGAAGACTAGAACTGTTCAGGACTTTTCCTTTTTCCTGCGGGAATACACAGTAGCTCCTCCTCTGAACTGAGTACTGGGGAGGAATCTCAGGAATACCTAAGACATGGGTCAGGTGTAGCACGCCCAGCCTTGGCCCATAGGATGTCAGCAATCTGATGACTGAAAGCCACTGTGGTTAGACACATATCATTCTCAGTGTTATGGCCGGTATATATCCAGTTATCCTGGGAGCTCCTTTTTAATTTTAGAAAGTGTGGAAGCAGGAAGTGACAATGAACTCATGTTTAGCAGGCTGAATCCTATCAACTAAATTTACATACTTATATATTGCTGATGTGGGAGAAAAATAGCAAAATAATGGTATTTTTACATTTTACACCCAGTGACATACTTACTGTAGTATGTACACATACATACATACATACATACACACACACACACAGCACACGCACACACACACCAGGCTTCCCAAGCTATGATACAAACTGTCTTAATGCTTGTGACTTTTATCAGAGTTTAAAGTTCTCTGACCACTGCCTTTGCTTTGTAGATACTACATATGCTGAGAACAACTCTACCTCGGGAAAGCATAGTCCAAAAAAAATAAGTAAGCACAAATGGAATTTTCTTATCTTCATGTTACAAATGAAATCATTTTATGTTAAATGATATTATTATTTACTATACCTTTAGTAAGACAAAATGAATGTTTTTTAAAATGGCAATTTAATTTTTTCAAGTATCATATTTTTATCATTTTTATTCTGCTTTTAAATTGCAACCTATCTGAAGTATCTGATTTTGTTTTTGTTTACTATTTTCTCAGGGAAAAAGAGAAACATAATTGGAAAATATGTAATTCGGAACATCAAAATGCCAGTGCCCACAATCTGGAAAAAAGGTTAAAAACAAAACATTTTCAATACTGAATTTTCATTTTTCTACTATATACTTCCAATAACAAATCTACTTCTCTAACTGCTCATTGTAGCCATGGTAACTGTTGAAAAACATACCCTATTTAGTCAGTTCCCAAAGTACATTGGGGAAAGAAACAAAAGAAGACAGCCCCACTAACAAGTGACTTAATGCATCTATGATTAGACAAGGTCACTACAACCTCTGCTGAACTTTTGATGGCAGAATTAGTTGTCAAGCAAAACAGAATGAACACCTGTGAGTGACAAATGGTACAGCTGCCCCTCCTCAGGATCAACTCCCTGAGGTCACTGCACAGACCTGAGTCAGTCATCTCTTCCCTTATGTCTCAGCTGAACTCATCTGTAAGTTAAGTAGCATGTTAGATTGACTATTGTCAAGGTCACCCCAGCTCTTTGGGTGGCTTCACAGTCTATAACTCTCCAAGCAACTTGGTAAGCACCATGGCCTGCGGGGAGCATCGACCATGGCTTCAGGGTAACTGGCTGGAAGGCGAGGTGGAGCAGCCAGTCCTCATGTCGTCCATTGAGGGACCTGTACAGCTGCCTGAGTCAGCTCCTCAGACCCTCACTTCTGCCCCATCACATCTGTTCTCTACATTGAAAGTCTCCTGTGCCGTTTGCAATGGTTCTGCAGCTGCTCGAGCTTCAATTTCAGCCACAGAAAACTGCTGTGAAGAGGTGAATTGAGCACAGAGAGAGGAGTCTGCCCCACTGAGACCACAGTCCAAATATGACAAATTGCTGAATTGTTGTTCTAAACTAACTGTTCATTTTCTCTCCTTTTCTCCATCCTTCCTGCCTCTCTTTTGATTTCCCTTCCCCCTCTTCCTCCATGCAACCTGCTATCTCACTGTATGTCTACATGTGCATATGCATGTATGTGTATCACCATAAGTTTTTACTTAGTCCAGCAAAAGCAGTGCCCAAGGTTGGTAGTGACTGACTTGCTTTGTAATTAGGACATCAAATGTCTTTCTAGAAGATCAACAGCCTAGTGCTGTCACCATGGGCTGTGTGTCTCTCAAATATACCCATCAAGTTCCCTTCTCCAGAGTTCCTTCTAGGCTACTTGAATCATGCTTCTTCATAAATTCCCTTGCCGATTCTCAGCCCAGTAACCAGATACACCTGACAATCTTTAGCCATAACCTTCATCTGTATACAACAAGGGAATGAGTCTGATAGTCTTGTCTTCCCTGCAATATCCAGAGACAGGATTCATGTGTTGGTCATATCAAACCTTCGGCTTGACTTGAACGAAATGGCTGACAACTATGTTCAGAAAAATGTACTCTCTCTCTCCTGGGCTACGTACTGAGCCCTACCCAAGCATAGGGTGTAGAGTGAGACCCTATCTCTGCAAATAAATAAACAGCAACAATAAAAAGGGGACAGAAAAGGAAATGTAGCCTCTCTCAGGAGGCCTGGAGTAGGGAAGGTTGACACTGGCAGGATCACACTCCCTGTCCCCTTCTGTGTGCTGTGCAGCATGCTTAGACAAGAGTCCTGACCCAGGGTTTGGGGTCCTGGTACATACACTGTTCACAGACATCCAGACACCTGATGATACTCTGAGAAATCCCAAGACTCATACCCTGACAACCTCTCTCTCTTAGGATGATAACATTATTAACGAAATTGTTTAAAATACCATGTGGTGGTTGTGGCTACATTATTATTTTAAGTGGTCCATGTACAGTTTTGTTAATATTAGGTGGCCATTAACACTAGAAGACCTGGGCTAGACAGATGACTCAGCAGTTATGAGTTCTCTCTTCTTCCAGAGGACCTGGGTTCAATTCCCAGCACCCCAATGGCAGCTTTCAGCTGCCTGTAACTCTCCCTCCAGGGTATCTGATACCCTCACATAGATGTACATGCAGGCAAAATACCAATGCACAGAAAATAAAGATAAAAAACTCATTTTTTAAAAAGTAGACATTTAAAGTTTAAAAAAAATTACTAGAAGAGCCAAGACTAGTTGAGTCCTACTTCACCAGGGCATTTTTCCTCCCATCTGCACTGTACCTGCAGGAATCCAGAGCCAGACCACCAGCTCCTTAACATATGTGATCTGGGAATGAGTAGAGAACATGTTTGTTTCTTTGGCTTCAGTTGGTTTTGATAGAAATAGAGGACTAGATCACAAGTCCAAGAAGGTCTAAACAGAGAGGAACTGAGAGCAGAACCCACACAGCTCAGGGAGGGCTGTTGTGGAACACACTGAGGCTACAGCCAAGGCTGGGCTCCCGTTTGGTCACTTTACATATGTGGAAAGAGCACACAGAGCACAGGTGGTCCTATGGGACCACGGGGTGGAGGGAAAGAGGAGTTGGGATTTTACCCTGGGCATATCTAGGACTTCAGCATCATGAAGGACAGTGTCTCACACTGAGCACCACCCCCCAGTGCGGGTAGCCTACCACCCCCACCACACAGCTATCACCAAACTTGGTCCAATCACATTCTTGGACACTGCTCAATTAAGAGCAATTTGTACCGGGGGACAAACAAGAGGTGGTGAGAAAACTTTACCTATGTCCTTGGCATGTCCATTTCTTCCTGTTTTACCTGCTTCTTGAAGCCTGGCTTAAAACCAAGGTGATTCTTCCTGTATGCAAGGCTAGGAAGCTCTGGTTCTTGACTCTCCATGGTATCTCAGCTCACTAAGGGTAACTTGATGCATAACACTCCAGCTCTTGAGATGTTACTCATGGGTACATGCCTCCTGGGCTGGCCAGCAGCTCACACCTGCAGATCTCAGGACTGAGGAGACAGTGGCAGAGGCAGGAGAATTGCAAGTTATAGCAATCAATCAATATATGTATCATGGAGCCATTTATATCCCAATGGGGTTGGGGTTTTTTAAGTATCTTTGTAACTATTATGACCAAGACCCAGAAAATGAAGTATTATTTATCTCAAGAATCCCTTACATCTCACTAAGGGAAGATGCCTTTGCAACCCAATCTAGACATGCCCTGCTCAAAGGAAGGAGTACTTATGACTGTATATATGGAGGAGGTTTTATTTCAGGGTCTGCACTTCCTAAAGAATATCCTTGTGTTGCCTGCTATTGGCACAGACTGAGAAGGAACAAACAGACTTCTAAATCCCCAACTTTACGATTCAAACTGATTTGGCCATTATTGTCTTAACCACACTTATGAAGTGACTTGTTCTTTTTGTGTGTGTGTCACATCTAGTCAACACATAAACCTGATGATTGCCACCTTTATAATTAAATCTAGATCAGAAGTCAGCAACCTATAACCAAAAGGAAAAATCTGACTTGTCAGTTATTTATTAATAAAGTTTTATTAGAAAATTTCCTTTTATTTACATGTAGTAAATGGATGCTTCCTCATATGAATGAAAACCTAAGGAATCACAAAGCAAACCAGCGACCACAAGACCTTGGATGTTTACTGTCCAGGCCTTTACCGGAAATGCTCCTGACTTCTGGTCTGGATTTTATCTTTCAGAAAGTACTAAACAGGATTCAGGAAAGTTAGCTTTAAACAGTGTTTCTGTAAAGTGTTGCTTGCAATGTGATGTTATCAATAAGAGACTTGTGTGATGTTTTCTCAGCTTACCCGATGATACGTACCAACAGTTCTTCACAAAGACGCAGAAAACGAGGTAAAGAAAAATGTGATTTATCAACTTTCAATGAATAATAATCTTTTAAAATGTTTATGAGGCAGGACCTCATTCACTATGCAGTCCTGGCTGGCCTGGAAAATGCTATGTAAACCAGTCTTATCTTGAACTCATGGAGATCCAACTACCTCTGCTTTCCAGGTACTGGTATTAAAGGCATATGCAACCATGCCTGGAATTAAGTAACTCTTTTTCATTTTATACTATATTATACTGGGTCTCATAGACAATTTCCATGCAAGTAAATAAGCATTCTTTGAGCAAATTCCACCAGGGCCTATGGCCCTCCACTCCCCATTCCTGTTGATCCCCTTTGTCTCCCAGACAAATTTGCTCCTACTTTCTTATCATCTGTACATATAGTTTTGTATCTCTGTGCAAATACTCAAGAGCCACAGATGAGAGCAAACATGCCTTTGTCTTCCTGAGCCTCACTAAGTGTGCCTACCATGATGATCTCCAGTTGTATCCATTTTCCTGCAAACGGCAATAATTTTGATTTTCTTTTCATGGCTGAGAGAAATTCCACTGTGTACATAAATCAGTTTCTTTACTGATTCCTCTGCTGGTGGACACCTAGGGTGGGGTCCACAGCTTGTCAGTAGTGCCACAACAAACGTTGACGAAGTAGCTAAGCTCTTACTGTGTACTCTGCACGGTGAGTGACAAGCTGGCTTTCTTGATTGGCTGTTGAAATCAGTACCAAGTCATAAGGTCATCATCAGCGTTGATCAGTGTCAACAGAACCAGACAGATTGCTGGTAACTCCCATTCCTCCGACTACTTAGTTGATTTGGGAGGGACCCAGAGCTGCATGTGTCTTCATGTACTGAACATATTTGAGGTAATAGAAAAAGTATGTGACCCACATGATATTTAGCATAACTTTTCCTTGCCAGTGTAGAAAGCCATGGAAACACACAGACCTTGATGGCAGACAAGACCTGTGTTCTAATTCCTCAACTCCTGTGTGCCTTTAGCCTGTCATTTGTCATTTCTTAACTTTATCTGTAAAGATGAGACTAGGAGGGGCTAGAGAGATGGCTCAGCATTTAAAAGCACTAACTGCTCTTCCAGGCGACCTGGGTTTAATTCCCAGCAGCCACATGGCAATTCATTACTGTCTGTAACCTTAATATCTGACACCCTCACGCTGATGTACATGTAGGTAAAATGCCAATGCACATTTTAAAAAAGAAAATGTGGCATCCAGTTTTAGGTGAGTTAACCTGAGTGCCCTACCAGGGCCAATGTTGTTTTGAGAGACTGCTCTGAAGCAGCTGTGGGATGCTCCTCCCACCCCATCCCAGCCCCACAGTGTCTTTGATGGAAACTTTAACTGGCTGGAAAAGCAGAAGCCACTAATACGGAAGTTCATTTTAAGGCCTTCAATATCTGGTTCAATGAAATTGGATCCCACAAAAATTAGACATACACACAGACTGCCAGACACAGACATCACCAGCAGGCACCAGGCATGTGCTGGGACATAGACAGGCAGGGTGAGTGAAGGTAGACACACAAGCCTGCAGATAGACACATACAGGCAGGCAAGCTGGTAAAGGTGGTCTCAAGGCCACGCAAAAGCAACTCTCTACCAGAACTGATTATTTAAAACATGACATCACTATTGACTTTGGGGTCTCCAGATATCTGGAGTCAGCTAACTCAATGTGCTTTCTCATTGTCCCCACGCTTCCCACCATGTACACTGTCAGCCATGTTTTCGCTGACATATCAGATAGCCATATCAACACCATATTGTTTAAATTTAAACACTCTCATGGCTTTCTGTGTCTAACACAAGCACCCTTAGTGTGGTATGCAGGGTTCCTCTAGAATTGCAGAATCTTCTAGAGACACTGCCTGAGGCCTCAGGCAAGCTCAGCAGAGGAGAAAGACAGTGAATCAGATGAAGGGAGAGTGATGACATCACCTCATTGCGTGCCCCCTTCCATCCCCCAACACCGGAGATGCCTCCAACAGCAGAACAAAATTTGAGAGTTATCATTCCCATCTGCAGAACTCCAAAGCCATTGCATAATGAGAACGATCTATTCAAAATATTCGTAGGAAAGTCTCTGTACAGTGGCTGCTGTGACCAGCCAACCTGTTTGAGAGCTGGGATTCTGACACACAAGGCTTCAGCCACTATGCAGGAGTTCAGAGTTTGGGAGCAGAGCAGGTTGTTATCTATAAGAACCTAATCATTCATAAAAGAAATACCTTCAAGTATAAGTAATTCCTGGGTTTTAGTTGCAGAAACAAGATACCAAAGTGGATAGAGGGAAGGGTGTGCATAGTTCTAGAATAAAGCAAAATATGTCCCTGCAGGACTGACAGATCCCAGACAAAGCAATGTGGATTTTAACCATCCTGAGCTTCCGGTGACATGTGGTACTGCTAAGGGGACTCTGTATGTGGAGAAACTTAAGAAAGGTGAGTTTCCCAAGGCCAGCAGGCCTGGGTCTGAAAAAGCCCGGGATAAAACTGGTCTCGCTAAACATAGCGGACAATGAGGACTACTGAGAACTCAAGAACAATGGCAATGGGTTTTTGATCCTACTGCATGTATTGGCTTTGTGGGAGCCTAGGCAGTCTGGATGTTCACCTTACTAGACCTGGATGGAGGTGGGTGGTCGTTGGACTTCCCACAGGGCAGGGAACCCTGATTGTGCTTTGGGCTGACAAGGGAGGGGGACTTGATTGGGGAAAGGGGAGGGAAATGGGAGGCGGCGGTGGGGAAGAGACAGAAATCTTTAACAAATAAATAAATAAATTAAAAAAAAAAGAAAGGTGAGTTTCAGATCTTCTGTACTCTTCACCTGGACAATGGCACCATGTATGGGGTGGGCACCTGTGTTGGGGGTGTCTCATCCCAGAGTCAGTTTGGGACTCAGGATATTGGCAATGTCACACCTGTTACTGAAGTGAGGGTTTGAGGTCAAGTTACAAATGAGAAGAGGGCGTGAGAGGCCAAGTCCAGAGGAGCCAGAAATACTTAACATCACTCTCCTAGTGGGAACACACAGGGTGCAATCAACCACCCCAGCAATGAAAGTGTGAAAGGCTTTCTTCCAAGGGGCTGCCCAAGCCCAGGATCAGGGCTTCTAACAGCATAGAGTTATGCAGGTACCTATCTGCATAGCGCACACCAAATCCAGATACTCACTGGGAAAATGGGTCTCCTGTGGGAAGTGAGCTGTGTATAAATGGTCTCGGCATGTAGAGTTACTCTGTTATTTTGGCATTTACAGAAGCTCTCTCCAAAGTAACATTTGCAGACTACAGCCAAAGTTCGACTCCACGTAGTGGGTTTCTTTGGAGAGTCTCAGGCCTGTTGTGTTCATTCTTTGCTGCACCAAACCCAAGGGAGGAGCAGCAATAAAGGCATTGCTGGGTTTTTTTTTTTCTTTTTCATTTTCTTGTACTATTAGGATTAAACCCAGGGCCTTGTGCCTGAGAGGCAAACGCTCTCTCATTGAGCTGCACCCTAAACTGCAGTCTTGAGAATTTAAATATCATATGTCCCTGGCCTATCAGGCTACCTCCCCTTCCCCCTGTGAAAAGGGGTGATAAGATGCCTGTTTAGCATCTCATACCAGAGTAAGCCCTAACACACCTGGGTAGGAAATATGTGTGTCTGAGAAAGTCAGCATCAACCTTTGTGGGTCCATTAGCTGTAACCTCTGTCAGACTTTAAGCTAAATTAAAAAAACTAAACACAGAGGATTTGGATTGTAATTTGAATACACTCTAACCTCAGCTCTCTTGGTGTATTAGTCCAGTGTTCTTTGCTCTACTGAAATATTGTCAGGCTGCTCTATTTAACTTACAGATTTAGAGGCTAAAAGGCCAAGATCAGGCAGCCTCATATGTGGACCTTTGGAGATGGCAGGTGGCATTATGGCAGGGGTATGACATGGAGGAGGGAAGAGATCCCACCATAAGACAGGAAGCCAGACAGTGGCTGGGGTCCCATGAGAACTACCTTAACCCCTCCCACAGGCAGCACCCTCCATGATCTAGTGCCAACTCCCATACCCCCTTGTCAAGGACCAGGATTTCAACATATGACCCGGGGTGGGGGGACTTCAAACCATAGCTCAACCACAGGTCAGTTTCTCTGTCATCTGCATCAGGCTCCCTAATGCTGAACCTCCTCTTTTATGAAACTTCTCTCACCACATTGCTATGATAAAAAGATAATGGACATAAAATAGTGTGGAAATTGTAGTTGTTAGAGTACAGTGCCACTGGTCCTCTATCATGATTGATCTTCCTTTCCACAGCACAGTTCTTTAAGATTTACTTTTATTTTCTGACTATGAGTATTGGGCTGCATATGTGTCTGGGCACCGAGTGTGCCTGGTGACTATGGGGACCAGAAGTGGACATCAAATCTGGAGTCATGGATGTAAGCCCCATGTGGGTTCTGAGAACTGAACCTGGTTCTTCTGCAGGAGCAGCAGTGCCCTTTGTAATGATTCTGCATGAGAGGGATCTTGGCAGGTGACAGCCAGAGGCTTCATGGCGGGCAAGAGACAGATATGCCATGCAGGCAGAGCTTAAGTTTTATTGAGACAAAGGGAATGGGGGATGGAAGATAGAAAGGGAAAGAGAGACAGGGATAGAAAGAAAAGGAGAGGCAGAGAGATGCGGTGAGGCCAGTGTGCTGAATTTTACGAACTGAGAAAGCAGTTGCAGCCTTGGTTCCTGCTGTTAAGCTGGCAAAGCTACCAGTTGTCAAACTGCAGCAAAGAACTTGAGAAGAATAATAATGATTAAAGATGGCAGAGACTTACTTAATTGGCTCCCTAGACAGTCACTCCCCAGGATCCTCCATGGTTACTAAGGGCAACATCACTCTTCTGCTATTAGGTCTAGACCTGCCAGTCTTCAGAAGATCCTGTGGTTTAGGAATTTGTAGCAAGATCAGCCTGCCTATTGTCTAGCAATATGAGGCAGTCGATTTCAGTGTTCCGTTGTCCACAGTCTGAAGAGGGTCTTGACAGCAGCTGAGGTGAAAAGCAGTTTTGATCAGTGGCTAGTGCTGCCACTTGTGAAGCAAGTTCTAGTTGGAGGTTCTCCTGTTCCCATCCATCTTTTTTTGGAGAAATAAGGGGTGATGCCAGGAGCTGACTCATTTCTCTATTACAAAAGGCCTTTTTTAAATAAACATTTTAAATGCTGTTCTCTCCAGATCTCTGAGCATCTGAGGGCTGTCTGTTGGGTGTATCTGAGTTATGATTACAATGACACTATCACAGGATCTGCCTGGAGAACTGAATCCAAGCTGAGACATTGTGGAAAAATGTTTTACCCAGAGTCCTCCATCTTCACTGTAACTGGTTTTATCTTAGCAGGTCAGATTTATGCTTGAGAAGGACAAAGGGTAAAGAAAAATTTCCGTTTTCAATAAAAACTTAACATTAAAAATTGACAACAGTGAAGAAGAGCTTACAGGAAGGGCTGGGTAGTGTACATCTCTAAGTTAGCTTTTGTTAATCTGAAATAGATCTTTCTAAACTTAAATTTTTATCAGAATATAAAATATATTTTTAAACAGAGTTGAATCACATATACAGTATGTTGTAACAGATCTAGCCAAAAATTTTATAATTTCTAAAAGTGCATCTTGTTTTAAAATATTCTAGACTTGTTTTCTTATTCTAAAAAGAGGTACAATGAAGAAAAATCATTAGAACTGTTTAGAGCATTTCTAACAATAAGCACGTGTACACATACACGCAGTTGAATGTAAGTTGCATACACACACATACAGAGTTAAAGCTAGCTTATAGTCACACAAAGTTAAATCAAAAGTCGCAAAAATACTGAGCAATTGGAAGCTGGCTTCTACATCTCTGACTTGCATGTTGTAACAAGAGGACAGGGCATAAAAGAAAGAGAGAGTAGACAGACTGGTGCAGGGCTTTGGAGCCAAGAAAAGAAGCTGATTCACTGTAGGTGACACAGGTAGGTGGGGTTCCTGCGCGAAATGGTTGCTCTGGTGGGCCCTGCCACAAAACACACCACTGCACAAATATACCACACTCAACAGAGTCAGTATAAGAGGAAGTAGAGACAAAAACTTGAGTAAAAGGTGAGACGAGACAAAGAGCAACCTTAGTAAAGATGATGGCTGGGTCATGTCACCTGTCCTTCTTGCCCTTCATCAAGATGGTGGTGAAGTATCTCTTTTAACCTGAACAAAAGGATCACACGGTGCCCCCTAGCAAAGATGGCAGTTAGGTCATCTTACCTATCCTAGCCAAGATGGCACCAGCCCACGTGTCGTAAGGTACCTTATAGATTTAAAACCATATGCACTTCATAAGACACACATAAGGAATGCAGGCATTCGGAATCACATTCATGTGACCACATCATTTGCACATTCTTCCATACATATGAAACAGACAGGAAACAAAAGGTATTCCCAAGCAGACACTGTTGGTCTCAGGACAGCTCACTGTGGGTAGGGTGGCTGAGCATTTGCCATGCAGGTGGAAGCAGAAGGCACATCATGAACTGGAGCACAGAGAAGGGAAACAGAGTAGAAGTGCAGCCAGACAGGAAAGAGGAATTCACCATCCCAGGCTGAATGGTGCGGTGGCAGCAGCAGAGACAGGACAAAAAGAAGAGCAAGACATTTTGAACAAGAGCATGAGATGCCTAATGAGACAGAGTGTTTCCAGGCAGAGAGAGGATCCCACCCTGAGACAGGCTTAGCTATGGTGGGAGGAGGCTACTGCAACAGGCAGAAGACAAAGTTTTAGCGTGGCTAGATCATATATCGGGAACAAGAAGCAGACAAACAAGCAAAGAGAAAAGGGAAAAGGAACAGAGGCTGTGCCTCCTACTATGGATCACTGGTGGATTAGTGTAGACTGCCAATAAGCCGCTGTATGGTTTGATATCTGAATGGGGTGTAGTTTCCATGAGTGCGGTAGAGAAGATCCTAAGCCTGTAATCTCCAGGGTCCCAGGGTCTAAGGGAGGATCAGGTATGAAAGGCACAGGATGATTTCATGGTCCACAGAGCACAAAATCAGGGCTCAAAATTGTCTGAGACTATGAGTGCCCAGTACTGGGTCTTTTGAACAAACCCAGAAGACAAGAAATCATGGCCAAGACGAATCCTCAGTCATAGAAACATGGCAACAGGTCGAGGAGGGGAGAGTCCCACTGTTACTGCCAATTCTCCCACTGTTGGATGTAGAATTCCAGCAATCCTTAGTTGGGAAAATGATCGGGTTTAAAAGTACAGGGTTCTGTCAGTTCTCAAACTGCTGGTCCTCAGGAAGAACGTCCAGGAGAGCCTGTCATGTCTGGTGGCACCAAATATAACTATTCTCTGTGAGAGGGACATTGGCGGGTGAGAGCCAGAGGCCTCACGATGGAAGAGAGACAAATACACCATGCAGGCAGAGCTTAAGTGAGGACTTTTATTGAGATAAAGGTAATGAGGGAGGGAAGAGAGAAAGGGAGAACAGAGATAGAGAGAGAGAGGGATGGAGAGGGGGAAGAGGAAGGAGAGAGAGAAGTAGGCAGAGTTTCACCTTTTAGAGAGAAAGGATGCTGCCTGCCTGCACACAGTGGTGACACGGGGTTAGATGGACTCCTTCATATCCTTAAGGGGCGGAGACAGGTTCATCTGGATGCTAATATTCTTCACCACTGAACCGTTTCCCTAGCTCCAATATAGTTCTTTTGTCAGCAGCAAATAGGTGTTTACCCTGTGATTCTACTGCCTACATGTGATTTAACTGGTCCCTGTAGATAACATTTCCAAAATAACTTTTAACATCAACTAGTCATGAATCTAAAATATGAGAAATAACCAACTGTCATGAGTTGGAAGAGTAATGTTATAGAAGTAGCTGTGGTGACAGCTTCCTCATGACTGGGTGCACAAGAACCCAGCATGGAATTTTCTGCCTTCACTCACCTTTCTGAAATGCAAGTTGGCCCTACACCCTGTCACAGTAAAAGGAGGAAAAAGAACCCTAGTCATGTTTTAGGGAATTTCCTTTTAAAAAAAATCTTTTAATATTACAATAGAATGCTTTTAAAAGTAATATCAAAGGCTGGAGAAATGGCTTCGTGGTTAAGCACACTGACTGCTCTTCCAGAGGATAGAGATGCAATTCTTAGCAACCACACTTGGCTCACAAACACCTATCACTACAGTTCCAGGCGATTCAGTGCCCTTTTCTGGCTTCTGTGGGCGGTAAGCACAGATGATGTGCAGTGACACACAGACAAAGCAACAATACACATAAAATAGATGAATTCATAAAGGATAATGTCAGTGGTAGTCATTCTCTGACCTTACCTATCTGTTGTAGGGAGCTTTGGGCTGTGTTCCTGCTGCCCTCCTCCCAGCTGCCTGGCTAGCTTATGCCCCGATATAACAACACACAAACTGTATTCTTTTAAACACTGGTTGGCCCATTATATCTAGCCTCTTCTCTGCTAACTCTCGCACCTGGACTAGCCCATTTCTAATAATGTATGTAGCACCCCAAGGTGCGCTTACCGGGAAGATTCTAGCCTACGTCTATCCTGGGTCAGAGCTTCATCGCGGCTGCCCGGAAGAGGGGAGCTATCGAGTCTGAGCTCACTTCCTCTTCCTCCCAGTATTCTGTTTTGTTTACTCCACCCACCTATGTTTTAACCTATGAGGCCAAGCAGTTTCTTTATTAATTAACCAATGACCTTCCTCCATTACCTATCAGGATGGATGTGTGAGCCCTGATGACTGAGAGGAAAATGCACATCCTCCTGAGACTAAACCTCAGCCCCAGACCCAGGACATTATGGGCAAGAGCAGGTGTTTTCGTAGCTGGCTGCTCAGTTGGTCTTGGTTTTACAGGCACCTATAAGAAGAGTATACGGAGTGACAATGAAGAGTGGTTCACGCCCAGGGAGTTTGAAATCAGAGGAGACCTTGAAAGATCCAAGAACTGGAAGAAAAGCATACGTTGTTATGAATGGACCCTGAAAGAATTGATAGAGGTATTCTGCAGCAGATAGCTTCCATGGTTCCAGGAAAAGATGATGGATTAAAAGCTTCTATGTAAACTGTAAGACAACACTTTAGAAGCTCTTCAGTGGAAATGGTTTCTTCAACCAAGGATTTCACTGTCAGAATTCACTGGCACCAGATGTTGGCAGAATGGCAGTGTCAACAATACTGTTAGGATTCTTCTTAGCCAAGTTCCATGGCATGGGTTGTTGCCAGCATGCACTTGGGCATTACCTTGACCAGCATGCATTACAGCTTAATCCTCTTAAATGCATTAACTTGCATCCTTTGGATGAAAAGAGTGTGACCTTTACCATTAACTAGTTGCATAAAATTTGGTAGTATGACTATAATTTAAATTAAATTTATGATTTAAACTTGAAGTTCCAGTGATGAAAATAATACATAATTACACATCTAAAAAGAATGCACCCGTGTGGATGCCTGCATTACAGAATGTTCCAGCAGTGCTTCTCCCAGGTCATCATCTCACACTTGTTTTTGAATACCTGAGTGTGGTGAGCCAAACCTGTAATCCCAACGCTTGTAGAGACTGAGGCAGGGAGACTGTTCCGAGCTTAAGGATGGCTTAGACATTGTAGAAAATGCCAGAACAGGTTACAGAGTGAGACCAACCTCAACTCTATCTACCCAAAAATAAGAATAAATAAAGGAAAATAATTTAAATTGCATTTTGAAATAAGTTCTTTGCTCTTCATTTATATCAACCCCCTGAATTGGGAAAATCAAGAGGTTCCCTTAGTAGTAGAACCTGTTTCTTTAGATGTGGGGTACACAGATCTTTCTGTCACATATCTCAGATGGTCTATCCCTGTGTCATCCTCACAATAAAACAAAAAAAGTTTGCACATCAAATATCGACTGAGCTTCATTCAAAGCCATGGGGAGTACAGGTGTGAGCCCCTGGCCAGGGCAAGGCTGCACCTTCATACCCTACCTGCAGTTACTACTGTGGAGGAGAGGAGTCTGTAGGAAATGATGCTGAAGCCAAGGGGTGGGATGGCTATTTATGGATTTAGGAATAAAAGCCTTGTTATGGAACAGTCCTTGTATGGATCACAAAGGACAGTTCTGATAAAGTGTAGGGTGGGGCTTTCTGCATGGGGAAAGAAGGGCATTAGAAACCAGCCCTCAATGTATCTGGAAACTGTGGGAGATCAAGCACCATCACTTGTCTGAGCTCACTGTGAAAATCACTAGGCCAGAAAAAGGGGTTTAAATGTGTCCTTGACTCAGCATTAGGGCACATGGGGAGCAATTTCCGTGACAACGTGTATTTAACAATGGTACATCCAGACAGAGTAGCTAGAAAGCAGTTAGAAATACAAAACAAAAGCAAAGACTTACCCCATCATTAACATCTCTATCTTTCAGAAAGATTTGCTACCGAACCCACAAAATAAAAAGGGGCGAGCAGGCCTAAGCGGCGGGGACCACTGGCGCCCAGGCCTAAGCGGCGGGGACCACCTGCGCCCAGGCCCAAGCGGTGGGGACCACGGGCGCTCAGGCCCAAGCGGCAGGAACCACGGGCAGGCAGGCCCAAGCTGCGGGGACCACCTGCGCACAGGCCCAAGCGGTGGAGAACCCGGGCGCGCAGGCACAAGCGGCGGGGACCACCGGCGCCCAGGCCCAAGAGGCGGGGACCACGGGCGGGCAGGCCCAAGCGGCGGGGACCACGGGCAGGCAGGCCCAAGCGGCGGGAACTACTGGCGCGCAGGCCCAAGCAGCGGGGACCACCGGCGCCCAGGCCCAAGCGGCGGGGACCACCGGCGCCCAGGCCCAAGCGGCGGGGACCACCGGCGCCCAGGCCCAAGCGGCGGGGACCACGGGCGCCCAGGCCCAAGCGGCGGGGACCACGGGCCCCCAGGCCCAAGCGGCGGGGACCACCGGCGCCCAGGCCCAAGCGGCGGGGACCACCGGCGCGCAGGCCCAAGCGGCGGGGACCACCGGAGCGCAGGCCCAAGCGGCGGGGACCACCGGCGCCCAGGCCCAAGCGGCGGGGACCACCGGCGCGCAGGCCCAATCGGCGGGGACCACCGGCGCCCAGGCCCAAGCTGCGGGGACCACCGGCGCCCAGGCCCAAGCGGCGGAGACCACGGGCGCGCAGGCCCAAGCGGCGGGCACCACATGCGCCCAGGCCCAAGCGGCGGGGACCACCGGCGCGCAGGCCCAAGCGACGGGGACCACCGGCGCCCAGGCCCAAGCAGCGGGGACCACCGACGCCCAGGCCCAAGCGGCCGGGATCCCGGGCGCCCCGGCCCAAGCGGCAGGGACCACGGGCGCCCAGACCCAAGCAGCTGGGACCCCGGGCGCACAGGCCCAAGCAGCGGGGACCAAGGGCAGGCAGGCCCAAGCGGCGGGGACCACGGGCGCCCAGGCCCAAGCGGCGGGCACCACATGCGCCCAGGCGCAAGCGGCGGGGACCACGGGCGCCCAGGCCCAAGCGACGGGGACCACCGGCGCCCAGGCCCAAGCAGCGGGGACCACCGGCGCCCAGGCCCAAGCGGCCGGGATCCCGGGCGCCCCGGCCCAAGCGGCAGGGACCACGGGCGCCCAGACCCAAGCAGCTGGGACCCCGGGCGCACAGGCCCAAGCAGCGGGGACCACGGGCAGGCAGGCCCAAGCGGCGGGGACCACCGGGCGCCCAGGCCCAAGCGGCCGGGACCCCGGGCGCGCAGGCCCAAGCGGCGGGGACCACCGGCGCCCAGGCCCAAGCGGCCGGGACCCCGGGCGCCCAGGCCCAAGCGGCAGGGACCACCGGCGCCCAGGCCCAAGCGGCGGGGACCACCGGTGCACAGATGCGGCAGACCCATCCCAGCTTGCACCCAGGGGCCTCCTTCACTCCCCCACCTTCCATGAGGACTTGGGATCACCCAGTTCCTTTAGGGCGGCTGGGTCAGGTGTAGGGATAGCCCAACCCCTTTAAGGGGCGTGGTCGACTTGGGCTAATGTTTACATATA